>JAOXYM010000014.1:2737256-2749460 GCA_028567055.1 Leptatherina wallacei | reverse complement strand
GGTGCCAAGATTTAAATGATATATCAGAGAATTGTTTAAGATTGGGAATAAAGTGCATAATATGTCTCCTTTAAGCATCTTTATAGTTTATTTACAGCTCCAATGTGAAAATCCTGATTAATTGAGATGATGTGTAGTCCCTAAATACACTCACTGGAAACTCAATATGACATGTCTTAAAATTGATGAAGTGCTACCATATAATTGGATTAGCACTGCAACGTAGTTTGATGTTAAAATCAGGTTAGCATAACATTAGCAGTTGTACTTGCACAGGGACAAAATGCGTTCCATAAAACTGCAGTGAAATATCAATATTTTTAAAGGATGATTAATTATGAAACCACTTTAAAATGTAGCTTACAGTGACGTGTTAATCATCTGAGGAGGAACCTGGGATGTCCAGTCAGATTTCAGAGGTAGCCAGTGCCACCCTGGCCACACCTCTAGCTCCGCCCCTGCTTTAAAGCATTACTTATTCCAAAAGGTGCTCTAGCACCTTGCAAACCACGGCGGTACGGCATTTTTTAAACTTTGCACAGAGTTCTTTGTCCATTCAGAGACACCGTAGAAAATAATGGTGGCAGCTGCCATGGATGTGGACCCACAGTATATAAATGACTCATTCTAAGAGAATAAAAACATTCCAGTTATTTTTGGAAAGCAATTATAAACCAATGAAAACAGGTTTTAATGATATAGTACATTTTTCTGTCATTGACCTTTGATTTAGTCAAACGCTGCACCTTTTTTGCCAAAAGGCTTGCAGAGATAAGAACAATATTACCCTCATCTCCAGTCTCCTCTTGAAGGCATTTTAGGGTTAACAAACTGTTTTACTTTCCTCATATTCTTATCAGAATATAAGAAAGTTTTGCCTTTGCCCTTTCAGTATCATGAAATAGTTGACGCCATTTAAATTGTGAAATTTTGAGCTTTCAAATTATGTGTAGTTTTCTTTAATTGGATTGAGTGTGGGCTGACGCCTGTCAGCGCCAAGAGGAAAATTCTAACAGCCTGCAGCCTGGCTGGAAATCACCTAACCCTTCCTGAACTTGGCTGGATGCAGGTTTTAACCCAGACTCGAGCTGAGACGGAGGGAGTCTGCAAGACAACAAGCCGGGACAGGAACACATGTCAACGGAAAGCCTGTAGCAAAGCAAAGTAGTCACGTAATTATCTTCTTTTCTATCATCCCAGCTCCACCATCACCTCTTGAACTTTTGCCCCTTGCGTGACAATTTCCAAAGTTGATGAAGATGTAAAGAGAAGAAGAAAATCCAGATGAATATGTATGCTTATTTTTAACTTGTGATGTCAGCGATCACAGCAGCCGAACGCGAAACATCCACTTATCACCACGGGTGCGATAAGGTTAATGAGAGAACTCCAGATTTGCCGCGCATACATTACAGTTAGTCATTTCTGCCATAATGAAAGCAAAAATAGAAGCGATGAAGCTGAAACTCTGCTAATTTCTCAGCCGTTCTATTACCTCCCAGTGTTGAGAAGACGAACTATATGCAGGGATCTAATGATGCAGTAAAAGTGAGGCAGAGATGGAGAGCCGGTGTGAGTGTTAGAGGAAGAGAGAGTGATGGAAAAGCCATTGTTCTTCCACTCTAGACAGATGGGTAATGGAGCAGAGCTATGTGAACATATTACTACCTCTGGACACAATCTCCGCTGACAGCATGAGACTAGACTGACCTCAGGGTTTAGCACACTATTAATGATCACACCCATGCTATGGAGGAGTGGGTTATCTCTATCCAACAGTCAATCAAAACAGCCATTTAATGCCAAAAGAACAAAAAAAAACAACCTTTCACCATCAGCACCGCAGAGGATGAATCAATGTCACTGTAAAGCTCCTCAGCTGGGTTTTAGACGAGGTGCACAGGCCAAGGAATTGTTGCAGACGAAACAGGTGTGTAGCTTAGAAAAACAGGAAATTTTGTGTGTGGACCTCTGAGCGAGGCTGAGGATGCTCCTGCTAATGTAGCTGCTACTAATCGTTGTGGCATGCATACCCTTTTCCACTGCTGTGTTGTGGCATGCAACCAGTCTGGCCACTCTCTCCACCCTCACCTTGAAGCTTCTGTTAAACTGGGCTGCAATGTGCTCCATGTTCCTGCAAAACATGGCTCGGCAACGTGCGAGATAGGTGTTTCTGAGGGAGCGCGCATTTAATTAAGGTGTGTTTTGAAGTCAGAGAGCAAAATGAAGCCCCAGGCTTTTTTTTTTTTTATTATTAAATTTTTTTTTTTCAAATCTCACCTGGTTTCCATAGTAACCTGGTCATTAGATGGGGTGTGCACTCTCTCTGTTTGCTGTGATGAATTGATTCCTCTTCAGCAGGAATATTCCACCCTACTGTAGATAACACCGGCAGATCATGGACACATGAGCCGTACAGTGAGTTAGCGTCACACGCTGTTTGATTGAGAATAACTTCAACTAAAGCAGTGGAAGTTATTTTAGTAAATAGTCATTAGCTAACTGGGCTGAAAAATGAAGTTTGGATTTGTAATTTCAGGTTTCTTTTCTTCCAGTCAATCCTTGCAGGAATTATTTAAAGGCAAAAGGAAAGGGCATTTTGCTTAAAGAGGAGGGCGGTAGGGAAGTAATGAGACCATTATTAAAGCACAACTTCTCAAGTTAAAATTTCCTATATCAAAGGAGGAAAACTTTTAATTACACACTGGGCCAAAGTTGCACTTTCACTGTCAGTATTGTTCATTTAGCAGCTGTTAGAGAACAGCTAGAAAGCAGTCTTTTGTTATGTTTTCCAGACATTTAGTTTATTTTGTATTTAACCCTCTTCATGCATGAATAGTGCCAACGTTTTACACATACCGAATCTTACTTCTACTGACATGTACAGTCATTTTATTTTTGCTTTCTAATCATATTTTACTTTTTATTCATTTATTTTTATCTATTCTACTAAAAGATATTTAGCCAAAATTAGTTTCCTCTACATCCTCTCCCTTAGAGATAGGGTGATCAGTTCAGTCATCCAGATGGGCTCAGAGTAGAGCCGCTGCTCCTCCACATCGAGAGGAGCCAGAGGAGGCGACTCAGGCATCTGGTGATGCTTCCTGAACCCCTCCCTGGTGAGGTGTTCCAGGCACGCTCCACCGGGAGGAGACCTCGTGGAAGACCCAGAACATGCTGGAAGGACTACAACAATCTGCTGGAAACACCTTAGATTCCCCCCAGACCCCCTAGAAGAAGCGGCCGGGGAGAGGGAAATCTGGGGGATTTCCATGCTACTCCTTTGACCCCGGATATATGGCAGTAAATAAATGGATGGATAAATATGTCACCATCTTTATACAATATAAATAGTCTATAAAAATACAGCTTTATTATCTTCTTTTCCTGTTTATCACTGACAACTTGGTAATTACAATGTATGTGTATATATAAAATTATATAAAGTATTTATTTATTCTTCAGAGTGGTTTTGTATTCGTTAATGTCCATCGATGTGGATAATATATTATCCTCATCCATGAGAGAAAAAAAAAAAACACAATCCCAACTTGCATCTTGGTGAGAAACTGAAAACGTTATCATGTAGGCGGCTGCAGCATCGATAACATTCAAAGTTATTCTAGTGGTACCAGATATAGGTGAACATATGGAATCCAAAAGCAGCAAATCCTGCAATTATTATCATTCTTATTATCATTATTTGCATGCATGCTATTAACAGAAGATCACTATTTAATTGTATTTTTTCGAGATTACAAAGCTTGTTTTTAATGATAAACCTTTTCTTTTCTTTTAATAACTCAAGAAATCAACCTTTTGTTTTCTCATGGCATTCATGAGGTATTCTGTTCTCTTCCTGGTGATGGCTTTCCTGAACTCTAACAAAGAACAACCTCTTTATTTTTTTCAGTTATTAAGAAAAAATGGAACCGTTATCTCGTGGAAACAATCCTTATTATCTCAAGATAACCAGATAGTTAATTCATTTGCTCGATGATAAGCACAGCTGCTTTTGTCTTCCACGGTGTAGAAAATAGAAGGAAGAAATCAGGTTCATACTGATCTCAAAAAAGTTTCATACAAAAAAAAACCCTGCTACAACAATAATTTCCCTCTAAGAGGGATAAATAAAGTATATTTCATTTCATTTCATCTCAAAATGGGACAAACAGGATGCAAAATAATACTCTTAGCAGCAGATAAATATCCAACAGCATAATGCACTCACTACCTAAATCTGTTCAAAATGGGGCTTGTTTTGTAATGCACAGCATATAGAGGAAGTAGAAGAGGGATATCTAAATTAGGCACTGAAGCGTTGAATGATCATCCTTCTATATAAAGAAGAACATCTTCGGAGATGCTGTATGAAAACATACCGTACAGTCATCTATGGTGATTCCTCAAATATGCCAACTTAATATGAAAAAATCCTTACAGGGGGCATTACTACCCCTTTTCCAGTATTAGAATAAAATAAGTATTAAATCATAAACGCTAGGAGGATGTCACAAAGACAGGTTTTTAGATTTTGAAGATCTAGGCCAGGAGGACTATATAAAAATAGCCCTTTGGCTAACTCTGGCATTTTTAACTCATGCGTTTATTGAATTTCGCACTGTTACTGAATTAAATAAACATAAACCCAGAAACTGGGGTTATAAGATAAATGTGTTTTATTCCTGATCACGATTAAAATGAAAAAGAAATAATTTGTCAATCATAACCAATTATGTTCTATCCTGAATGCAACCTAAAGGGGGGGGGGGGATTTGTATTTTTATTTTACTTTATGTAAAACACTTTATGTAATAAAGCCAATTATCCTCCTTCTGCCTCCTTAAGAAAAATTGTGGCTTTTAAAAGAAAATAATTGAGAATAATGTTTGCTGTAATAAGGAAAACGCTCTTGAGTCACATTTGAGGGAGTCTTTTAGCTCTGAGATGTGTAATAACAACTGCTGCCTGTAGGTAGTAAAGAGGGTGCTGCTATGGGTCATTTTAAAGGGCTGAAAACAAATACTCATGATGTGTATGGGTGTGAAAAATTATTGCACCAGTTTCCCACTCCAGCCTGATTAGTGGTACCTGTAAACCGTCTCAGACAACCATTCAGCACACCTCTCCTCTTATTGTGCTGAGGGCTAACAGCCACTTATAACACTTTGCATGTGTGCTTCAACCGCTGAGTAAATCATTTATTTTTCCTGTTAGAAGCATGAAATATTTTAAAGAGCAAATGGTCAAAATCAGAAAAATGTGTCAAAGCTACTCAGCATCTGTGCATTCCAGATAGCTGCTGCTGTCTGTAGGACAGACACTGAAGCGTGCAACTGGACCATAAATAATGCTTTTTAAAAAAACAAATAAAAATCTTGCTGCTAAAACAAAGATGACCCAAGACCAGATGCATGAAACTCTGTCTGCACACGGTTCTGTTTTAATAAATCACTATGAAATCGTGCACAGGCTGATTTTTCTCCTTATCCGTGGATGGATGCAGACACTACCTCATTTAATGCATATAAACATGCATTTATGCTACAATTATTAAACATTTTGTCCATTTTCCTGCAACATTATTGTTTTGATACTTATAGAAGTTCAGGAAATAAAGTAGTTGCTCAGTTTGGACCAAAATGAAATTCGGGAAATGTATGTTTTCTTACATCTAAACCAATCAGCCTTGCAGGACCTCCTCATGAGCCCAAAGCAGCTTCCACCCATCAGGACATAAACAAGGGGGACCATAGTGGGTGGTGTGTGGACCTGCATGACACTTAACTGGAATGAGATGTGCAGAGTTTGCAGGCAGGAACAATGCTATTGCCCTTTGTTGTGCTCTTTTGATCTTTCCAGTCCAGTTGCCTGAGCAGTGTGAGGATGATGGTGAGTGCTGCTGCTGTCTGTGCAACAGATAATTACTCTTCCTGTCTGCCTATTAGGCATAGCTTTGACAACTGACACTTGCAGGGGAAAACAAGAGCTACAAAACCATGGGAATGCTTGATATCCACAGTTTATGATGAGGTAAAATATGCTGTCTTTGGAGATCTTGGTCATTCATTTAAGTGGCTCGACATAAATATGTAGCTGCAGATCAACTCAGCATCCACAGATGTGCTTTATTTGTACAAACAGTGTTGCTGGCTCTGAATTATCTGCAGCGAGTTGGGAAAAAGTTTCAAACCTTACATAAAGCATGAAAATCATGGGGACTTCTAATAAATGGCTGCAATTTCCGGGGAAAAGGAAATGTGCACCTGAAACAGCGGGAGATAACATTACGTGGAATTGGCCGGCATGGACTTAGAAGCGATTTCAACACCAAACACATGTTGTTTCAACGCATGTCGCTCTGGCTGTCCTGTCTTTCCTCCTCGAGGTGTGAAATAATAGGCTCTAATCTTGATGTGGGTACCTCAGCCGTTTTTTGGTTTCTGCATCCTGTGGTGTCTTTTTCAGAGCAATCGGAAAATCCCATAATCCCTCAGATCCCCAAATCTCTAAAGCTCCACCACCATGTGCAAAGATGAGTTTATACCCTAGCAGATCAGTAAGAGGTGTGACTGGAAATCTGAATTAGTAGGGGGGGGGGAAAGAGAAAGCAACTCCCACACTTTAGCAACTTGGGAAGATATATATCCTCGGGAACATAAAATATTCCTTTTTCTCTCTACTCCACCTGAAGTACCCAGCTGTGTTGGCAGTGGAGATAAAAAAAAGGCACATAACCTTTAGAGAAACGCTAAAGAACTTAGTCCACCTCCGCTTAAAATCAGGATTCTAACCTTATGAACATGTGGAATGCTCCACCTCTATCTGTACATAGTTTGGACTCTGTGGATATTTTTAAAAAGCAGCTAAAGACATTTTTAATCCAAGAAGCTTTTAATTAAACCTGGACTCTGCGTTTCATATATATATATATATATATATATATATATATATATATATAATCCTGACCTTAATACATTTGGATTTGTGCCTTTTATCCTTAGACATAATAAAATGCAATAATAGATCATGCCATAGGAATATTCAAACTTTTTTTCATGGATCTGATCACAAATAATTAAATTTATGTACATTTTCTGAAAATGTATTTCATCAGCCTCACAGGCACGGTAATATTGGAAACTATGAATGCCTCTGTTAGAACTCTATTTACCATATATGGACAAAGTAGTAACATCTGGTGGAAAAAATAGAAAATTAAATTTCAGTCCCTTGCTTTCATGAATCCATGAGAATATTGACAAAAACATCTAATTTGTACTTCAGTGGTGATGGGTTGTTTATCTGGGAGTCATTTGCTTAAAAAATGTTGCTGTTGCTAGTTTTTTTACACTTTGGAAACAAAGGTTCCCCCCCCCCCCCCCAAAAAAAAAAAAAAAAACAATCCTAAAATTTCTTACTGCATCACAAAATACTCACCTGTGACAATTATCTCCATTGCATCAATACAGCCAATTCATTCACAAAAAACACTTAAAACATTAAAAACGTTAGGAGGAAGTTAGGAGGGTTGAGTAGTTATTGATACATTTGTACATTTATAGTCAGTTTTAAATATTCAATGCTGTATTTATATTTATTTCTTGGCACTTTTCTTCCTCCATAAAGGCTGGAGGTCAAAGGTAAACAACCAAGGTGTAGTTGAATAAAAAATTGTTTTCAACAGAGTTTTAAGCTGTTAAAGCTGGAAGATTATCGCTCAAAAGTTTACACAAATATGGTGCCAGCCCATTTAATTCCTAATAAACTAGCATTCAAATCTTAAAATTTCTAAACTGGACAATAAGCCAGTGAAGTGGGTTGAAACTGGGGTAATATGCTCAGGTTTTCTGTTCCCAGTCGAGAGACGAGCAGCACCGTTTTGCACTGAAGCCGACGAACTTTGACAAACAGTAATAACTAGAAGTAAACAGCTGATGTCTTATCAATTCTTAATGTGCTGTCAAAAACTGCACCCAATGTAAACGGGTGAATAAATGACCCCAAAGGGCCAACAGTGGCAAGAACAGACAGCTCATTTAGATTCAGAAAGTTTAGATCCAATCCGTTTTTTTCATTTCGCCGAGGCGATTCATCAAGGTGGGAAACATTGTAAAAGCGAGGCCGAGAGATAAGCCAAGGATCTCATCCGCGAGTGAGCCTGGAGACAAGGGCCCGCAAGAGCTGAGGGAACCCGTAAAAGCTGCAAAAGCCTCAGGAACTCCAAGCTGAACGAGTCACAGACCAACTGGAAGGGTAATGAAAATACATGACCCTGTATTTCCATTATTATAGAAAGCAATAAAACATAATTACATTACCTTTCTGATGCTTCAACCTGCATGCAACATTATATGTTCCAGCTTCCTCTTGAGAAACATTTATGATGGATTGCCCCGAAATCAGAAGTGATAAACATATCATGGCGTATAAACAGAGTCAGAGTAACCTACAGGTGGAGATAAACGCGGAGCCTGATTAGCATAATCGCAGGTCACCATTCACTGAATGGAGGAAAAAGTTACCCAAAGCTCTTTTCAGCTCATATGAGGTTTTTCATGACAAAAACTTTGAATTTTGAATCATTTTGGAGAAGATGGATTAGTTTCAGAGGGATCAATAAAGCTGCAGTGGGACCTTGAGAGAAAATTTGAATATTTCAGGTGTTGCTATTTTTAAATGTGACCTTAAAAACACATAAAAATAACTTTTTTCTCAAAACTGAAACCATTATCGTGTTTCTTTTTCTTTTTTTACAGCTGAATCATGTCAGCCTGACAGCTGCAGCCTGAAAGGCCAAGTTACGCCGTGAGGTGAAAAGATGTTGAATGTTTTAGAGCTGTCTGTTTGAGCAGGTGCTGCTTTTTTTTTTCAGACACCACAGAGATGTCTTGCTCAGGAAAGTGTGACAGTGAAAATGTTTAAACTCAGAGACAGCTCGGGGATGCAGACGTGCAGACAGATTCTGCTGCCGGACTGCAAAACACCGAACATCCAACCTCCGTGCATCTGAGAACTTCTCACCTTTTACTCACTTTGTTGTTTTTAACTACAAAAAAAAAAGTATTTATATCTTAAAAAACACAGACATACTCATTTTATAAGTGTGGAGATCCTTTGTTTATTATGCTTCAATCGTATTAATGTATTATAAGAATGGTGCACACCTGTCACTATGAAGTTTCACAACCGATGATGCATCTCAGAGAGAAAACTGTACAGTGGAGAGGATTATCAGGAAGTTGAGGCACAGATCTGGGGCAGGTTAGCAGGATATTTTTGCAGCATCTCAGTGACACTCAGGGAAATTCTTTAATGTCATGAAGCAAAGATGGAAAGATTTGGCCTCCATTCCCAAACAGCCTGCGTGAATGTAAGCAGGCAATAAACAGCACCTTATCAATACCGTCCATAGAGACAGACACGGTGACAGCAGCATCCCCCTGTGGAGACGCTTTTCTGCAACGGGAGCTGGGATACGAGTCAGGTGACAAACACCTTTTCTCGGGACAACAACCTGAAGCGTACCGCCAAGAAAACACAGGAACAGCTTCAGGAAAAAAAAAACCCAAAAACTGTGAAAGTCCTGCAGTGACCAAAGCAATAAAAAGTATTTTAGACAAGAAGACAGACGGGACGGAGTTAGTGGAGACAACTCAGAGTTTAGTTAGATTCAGCTATGGTAACGATGCTTTCTGGAACATGTTTCTGGGAATTTAACATCTCTCTATGAAAAGACTAAAACACTTTGGATACAAGGAAATGCAAGAAATTGTGCTCTATGTTTTCATAAAGGAGGGTGTTAATGATTACTTCCGCAATTTACATACATATATATATGTAATTTGCCTACTTTTATTTCTTATTAGTTTTCATCTAATTAATTTATTCGATGTATTAACTATTATTTATATATTTGTTTGACATTGTTTGTTTATTATTTCTTTGTATTTATTCATTTTTATCAATTTATTAAATATTTAATAGTATTTCAATTTAATTCCAGTAGAGAAAAAAAGGTCAGCTAATCCCAGCCAGCGTGTCCATGTGGGGCTCATGAAGGCCGTTACACACCTACTCCGAATATTTATCGCACGAATAATTCGCATGGCAAAATATTTCATCAAATCAATGGTAACGTTCACATTAGAGAAGAAATTCCATCGAGCGATGTTGCAAGTTTGATCTTTTTTAATATTCGCATCGGACAGATACACAATCAACCAATCAGAGATGGCGTGTTGACAGCGTCACCAGAGCCGGCAGCTATGCAAGAGTCACTTTTACACTTCATTCAAACTTTATATCACCACTCACAGCACTCATGCTTCGTTGACAAGCCAGAAACAAATGACCGTGACAATGATCTCAAAGACGATGTGTGGCGAACAATCGCCAAAGAGCTGAATTATGAAGATGGTTTGTAGATCAAATGTAATGATTTCAGTGTCTGTAGCCTGTACTGAACAGCAATAAGTCCTGAAGCGGCCGTGATGCAGCTTCAGCTCCTGGTATAAACACTGAAACTCCCCAAGTTCTCTTCTCTTTTCTAGAAACGGATACACTCCGCTCTCTTTAGTCCGCAGTGTCCACGGTGGCCTCACCGGTGTTTGCCCATATGGGTTTGAAGTTGGTTCTGACTGGGTTTCAGCTGGGACCCAACTTGGTGAGGGCCCTGTTTATGCCCACATACATCCCTTATGGAGCTCATACAGTCAGTCCACATGGCTTCACATATGGGAGCCATGTAACTGAAACCACATGGGACCTGAAAAATTTGCCCAGTTCAAGCCGATATCCACTCAGTACCCACATAGCCCAAATATAACCCATATGGGCCCCACGTGGACATGCTGGCTGGGATGGCACTGAAAACACAAACTCCAACCATCAATTGATCTAAAAACATTATCATCTCCTAAAAACGCATCAAAACAGACAAAAACAGATGTTTTCAACCCCAATCTGGTCATTTTTTATTAGAATTTAGGATGTTAAGGGATCATTAAAGCACTCATTTCTTTGGTGAACATCTTTTTTACTCTCAGACGTTCATTTTAAAAACACCTTTTAAGTTTCAATATGAATCATATTTCTCATGCGTCCTGTCCTGCTTTAAATTAATCCCTTCACACCTAAACGGTCCATACTGTGCCTGCGCTCCCACATAAAGATTCCAGTTTGCTGTTGGGCTTAAAAGGGTTCACAGATGGTGCCAGCGCTCACACTCAATAATCCATCAGTTGAGACTCTGAGAGCAGTTATCTCCTCCACAAGTGTAAAGTTAATCAAAATGTAGTCTCTACTCTCCTCCACATACTCTAATCCCCTCAACGGATAAAAAAAAAAGGGTGTTATCTATCCAGGAAACTTAAAATATTAAGCTCATTACTGAATTTAATACATTTTGGCCTGAAAACACTGCTCAGTGGAAAATGTCATTTGATTGTTGTGTTCGGCGGCCAATCAGAAGCCACGGGAGGAGCATCCCTAG
This sequence comes from Leptatherina wallacei, assembly GCA_028567055.1. Lineage (NCBI taxonomy): Eukaryota > Metazoa > Chordata > Actinopteri > Atheriniformes > Atherinidae > Leptatherina > Leptatherina wallacei. The sequence goes on along the minus strand of JAOXYM010000014.1, from coordinate 2,737,966 downwards.
AGGCTGTGACTGCAGAGGTCAGTAAAGTGTTATCACACAATTAACCTGCTTGTTGACCATAAACTCCGGGTGTCAGATTGCTTTCACTCATGAGTGTTTGAGCAGGACTGCTTCTGATTAAAAAAAAAAGCTGTTTGAGTGTCGTTTTGCTGCAACAGTCTGCACACGACCAGCTGACCCATCAATCAGACGCCTCGCTCCGAGCTAGCAGTGAGAGTTATAAATACACCCAGCAAAGTAAAAACATTTCCAATTACGATCAAATCTGACGTCTGGAAACTGAGATTTTATAAGAAGAAAAAAAACATTGGATATAAGCTTGTAGGGCGCCTATTAAATGAAACAGCTGCTCATCAGATCTGAATACTCACCTGGTGAAAAATCATGATTAAATTAATTAATGCTTATAAAGCTAGCACAAGCAGAAAGAAGAATACCACACAAGACATCTTCCCACCACAACTTAGCAGACATATCAGAATTTATCACTTGATTCATTGCAACAAATCTATTTCACTGCAGTTGAGAATTGTGCTTTGGTGACATGATGCTGTGTTTACACTCACAAGCCACTTAACCAAGTATATACTGGGTTAGAACCCCATTTTCCTTCAGAACTGACTTCTTGGTGTGATAGATCCAACAAGGTGATGGAAACATTCCTCAGAGATTTTGCTCCATATTAACATGATAGCATCACACAGTTGCTG
>JAOXYM010000014.1:2656247-2666981 GCA_028567055.1 Leptatherina wallacei | reverse complement strand
TATTCAATTAAGGCCATGACACGCCCATGCACACTCAGAACATCACTGTAGGCAGGTCTTCTCATTTAATACTTAGAAAAATTAAATAAAACATTTTCAAAAGATAATAATGGACATTATTAAATGAAAAACAAAAATGGAATGATTAGCTTTGCCAGTAACCATTAGATGAATATTATCTCCTATACTTAAGAGGCAGACAAAGCTTAGGAAGGAGCTAGTGCTTCCTAACAATAATGTTCAGCTCGTCCTGCAGATGGGGGCAATGACTTTCGCCGTTTCTAACTTTTAAACTGTAGTTTTTAAGCATTTTGTAAACAAATCACACTTCTTTTCGAAACCTTTTGTACTGCTGCAAACCACATGGTTGCACTCATTCCCCTCAGGTGTGAGCCATCATTGATCAAGTCTCCAGGTAAGAGACAAAGTATTTGTAGTCAGAAGAGGCCTTGTTCAATCAAATGGCTGCAAATGAAATGCTACGTAACTCAAAAACTACCAAAGTTCGAATGACAAAAGTCATCCCCACCCATCCCCACAATGAGCCAAACAGTTGGATGTCTGAATGGCTGCAGTGCTGAGAAAAAGTCTGAGAGAAGATAGGTGCCAAACTGTGAACCCATCTAAAAGACTTAGACTGTTCTGTGTCACGCTTTTATTCTTTTATTATTGACTTGAAATTTATAATTATTTCTGCAAACAATTTCAAACCAAATTTAAATGTTTCAGGGGATTTCAGTTTAATCTTTTGTGTTTTTGTACAATTCCTCAACTTCATTGCAAAAACACTGAATTGCCTTCTCAATAACATTTCTCTTTCTTTACGCTTCGAACCCTGGTCTGTAGTATGTGCCTAGACAGTCTAAGGATAAACAGAATGACTCTGGTGATGGTGATTACTGGTTCAAACCCAAAGCTGAAGTATCTCAAATTTTATTTGCTGAATTTAAGACATTTGAATTATTCAATATTATTTCTAACAGGTAAAAAATGATATAGCCACTGTGCATTTCAGTTCAATCATTCTGGATATACACATTCACACTGAGGTTATGCATTTCTTTTCAGCCATTCAGCATGAGTCTGGAATGCTCTCATAAATTCATACTACTGGTTCTGCCAAGAGATGTCATGTCGTAGACTAGTTAAATGTATTGCACCTTTTTTGCAAAACAGTGTTCCGAGGCTGGCTTTTGAACACCAGTCTCCATGACAGGAATCTGTGCTGACCATTCAGCTGAAGAGTCAAACCATGGGGTTGACTGCTAGCCAGACAGCCAATCAGCAGCCACCGTGTAGATGGCACAGGAAGGCCCAATGAAGCTCACACCCAAGGGGACAGAATTTTAGGGGTTTGCTCCTGGATGCTTTCCAGGAGGTCTGTCATGTCAAGCACCATTTTCCTGACTGGTGATTGGTGGATGTTATGACAAGTGTTTACGCTGAAGTATGTGGTCTGGCATGAGCTTCATTGGGCGTTGCCATGTGTTGTACTGCGGCTGCTGATTGGCTGCCATAATATTGGTTCTAGAAATCACCCCCATGAGCAGTCATCTTGAAACATGTATGTACTTTTTGTTTGCCTGAATTTGGCCACTGGATATTAATGGTGACAGAATCATGTCTCTGGGTTTTATTTTATCTCCATGTAAAATTATTTTTGTATGGGATTAGGTTGAGGAGCATTTTGTACTGGGAATCTAATTTGATATTATTTTTGGCAAGGTGTGGGCCTGAGAGCTGGCTGCCCGGTTGGTTGCACTGTGGGAGATGAGTATTGATGACACCTTCTTAAACAGAACAGGTGTAACATGTTAGTGGTGCTAACTATTCACTCATCTGATCACCTGTGTAGGAATTTGGAGCTGGGTTAATGTGAGAACATCTGAAACCTCAGAGAATCAAGGTAAGTTAAATGTACTATTTTACTTCACCAAACATGATTACCTAAGGACTTTCATGGGGAAAGATATATTATCTTAATATTAATGTTTCTTTTTATGTATTTTCTTGCAGATGAGTTATAGACTTTGGACAAAAGATGATGTGCTACAAACTGACTTTTTTGTTTTTCCTTTCTATGTCAACAGGAGATTATATTCATCCACCTGACGAGGACTGCAGGTGGGTGTAACCCTTTATAATAGGTTCCAGTCAAAACCGTCTGAAAAGGTTTCATTAAAACTCTTACAAAGGGCTCTAAATAGGTAGCATTTTTTTTCTAAGAGTGTAAGACGAATATTGTATCGATTTTGGATCGACGCTATTGGATTGTTGATCATGGATTTGACATATTGATGTAGATCGATGTGTTGTTCCACCCATAGCATTTTGATATTTGTAAATGAGCATTGCTCATGAGCAACAGCAGCCGCTAATGAATAGAGAAGTTAAAGGCGCATTACGTAACTTTCCAACTGTTTGGACTCGTTTAATGGCATAGTGACAGCTATCAGCTGCATTTCTGCACGTGGTTCTGGAACATTTTCATGTGATCCACATGTGAAGAACATGTGGTTGACACGTGTGGTTCACACATGTGATTCATGTGAACCCCACATGAAAACCTCATCTGATCCACATGTGAAGAAAATGTTCCAAAACCATGTTTTCGACCACATGTGGTCCCATGTGAAATGAATGTGTTTTTTCTGTAAGGGTGGAGCCGTGGCTGCCCAGCAGTGTCCCGAGAAACCGCACTACGCAACTTTTTCTTCCAAAACGCTGCGTAACGTTGCAGGTGGGTGTTGCTTTACACACCACGTCACATGCTAGTAAACGGATATAAATACACGACCGTGTTGAACGCGCACCGTGGCTGAAACAAAACAAAACATTATCGGAGGAATAGAGGAAATGAAAGAGAAAGAGCAAGAGATGAGACAAGAGTCAAGATAAGACTGGCTGGAGAGAGCTCACAGTACAGGCAGGATGAAGATGGATGCTGGATCAGCCGTCCATAGGGGGCGCAACACTGAGAAAATCTAGCGAGCAAGCAGATGTAAACAAACCAACTGTTTTGAACGCGGACTGTGTCGGATTCAGCAGAGAAATGTTAGAAGGCATTATCGGAGGAAGAGAGGAAACTAAAGAGAGCCAAAGAAGAGGAAGAGTCAAGATAAGACTGTTTTTTTACCATCTGGAGAGAGCTCCCAGCAGATGATGCAAGATGGATGCCGAAATAGCCGCCGATGGGTGGCGCATCAAAAGTTAAGTAGTTTGTTTTTGAGACCAATTCGCCATCTCACATCCAAGTTGTTTCTTGTAGTATTAATCCTCTGGGTAACATGAAAGTCTATATCAAATTCCTTTCCTCAAGATGCTTTCCTCTTGACCACATGCTTAGATTCTGGCCAATAACACAATTACCGTCTCCAAACCAAACTTCCATTCTTCCACTCCACTGGATGCTTTAATTACTATTTATATTCTCATTTAACAGCTGAAATCTTTCAGATGTTCTTCTTGAATCTGCTTCAGCCTTCCTTTCTGATTCAGAACACATTCTGATGCAAAGAAATATCCCCCCCCCCCCACCCCACCCCACCCCACCCCCCATACTGACCCCTCCCTTTTTATGACTTTTTTATTTTCCCCTAATTTGTCCTGATAGCATCTTTGATACATATCATTTGGAGTTGGGTGCGCATCCTCAGTTTCCCATCCATACGCTTTCATTCCTTATGCTATAATTTGACAAAGCAAACATATTTGTTACAGTGTTTAGAAGGATTTTAATGCATGAGGAAGCTCTTCCATGATTTTTGCAACATGTAATAACAACATGGAAAGGTGATTTTGTGCTGCACAACAAGGCAGTTCAAACTGGAAAAGGAAATCAAGCATAAAACATTAAAATGCTCCAATCAAACCCCTTTCTTCTGCATCTCTGTATCACTACCAAGAGAATAGATCAAAGACAGCATTGATCCTCTCCGCCTTCACCCGCTCTCTCATCTGAAGAGAAGCACAATAAACTGCTGTAAACACCTGAGGAGCTGCCATATTTACCCGAAGTGCGAGTGTTTTATTGCCTGAGCTTTGATTTCCTTTTAATGTTGACACACTCTGGTATCGTGGTCACTTCACCCAACAGGCCACACAAACTGATAAACTCCATTTATCCAAGAAGCTCCACTGAGATCCAGATGCCTGACAAACAAATAACATAATCGAGATCACGATGAAATCAAAACAACACACCCACACACTAATTAAACAGTTGCAGATATTATCCGAAACATGAGCCGCTAAAGCTTTACCGTCTCGGAGGAAAACACGTCTCTAATTGAAGCTGTCGTTTCACTAATGAGTTGCCAAACGCTGGAAACAAGTCCTCCCCAGTTCAGTGGTTAATAAGAAGGACTTTTGAAGTTAATATGTGATCTGTCTCTGAACTCGACTGAAGATGTCAGATTTCCTTCCACACGAATGAAGAGCCAAATAAGTCGATGCTTTCTAAACACGGAAGATAACGGTCTAACCTTTTCATGTAGCTCAATGAGGTGAGTGTGAAAGCCTGCAGAGATGAATCGAACGGTGAGTGGCAGGAGCATGAGCAACATATGTAAACAGTCCGCTGGGGTGTGGGAAGCAAGAATCCAAGAGATACCAAAGATTTGTATTCATATTTTCAACCTTAATGTTTGGTTATGGTGCCAGTTCTGCAGCAAACAGAATTTTAACCTCTTCAGTACCACCAATACCACTGGCAACCCAATGGCTGACATTTTTTCAGCCTTCTGCACATCAGTGACCTGCTAATGAAAGAAAATTCTGTGATAATTCCAACAAAATATTTCCTGTATTACTCGCTACACACCTCAAAACTACAGCGCAGCATTCCCATCGCTATCCAGTCCCACCAGTAACCCTACATTGAATTAAGAAGGTACGGATGGATGTTCTGGTTCATTTGATGTTGTATGTTGTTACCCCTACTTCCTGTTTTAGTTTGTGGAGGTTTATCCGGTTTGGCTTTAAAAGTTGCTTAGAAATTGTTGATCTTCGTGGATCAATCGACAATTTAAAATGTTTAAAAAAAGGGGTGTGTACTAATTAGTACTATTACTATTAGTAACACATGGCAATGGGTATAACATATTTTTAAAGTATAAAATAACTACTGAAAATCTCCAGAATCTACCACCGCTGTCGTCATGCATGCATTTATTTCCTCTACAAGCCCCAGAATCCCACTCCATACCGGCCCAGAGCTGGTTATTTTTGGATCTGTAGGTGTGTTAGTAATTTAAAACACTCATATCTTAGTATTGACCAGCTGCAGGAAACACACAGCCCAGAGAAGACAAATTAAATGAGCTTGTTTTCATTCCACAGGAGGAAATGTGATGTAGTCGCCACGGCAACCGAACTCAGAGATGCACAAATGCTCCAGAAATTAAAAACAAGAGGTTATATGAGCAAAAAAGGAAAACAAATTTTTGATTAGTGTTGTCCCGGGAGCACAAAGTGGCACTGTCGTGTTCACCGGGTAAAACCACACAATACGCTCACGTATGGCTTGAATACACAGAGAGGTCTTTGGAGAGGCTCTCTGAACAAATCCAACTGTGATACCTCAAATCATGTGTGAGTGGATGCATCAACGTACTTGTGGATCATTTTGAAATACAAACTGAAGTGGAACAAGAACAATGTAGTGATGTAACTGCCCTGTGAGTACCAACACTCATCCTGTATGAAATCACACAACAGATTAGTTTCTTACTGTCCCTTCTTACCTGATATATTCCCCTCAGCTCAGTTTACCCGAGCATGAAATCACTCAGGCAGAATGACAGGATGTTTGGCTGACAACCAACAGTGCGAGATTTGTTTCTGTGCAGATAAACAAGGTTGATTGTTGTCTAAGCAATTAAAAGATACAGAGTGGCTCAACAATTTGCTCGATGCCTTGAACATTTTTCTTTCACTGCTTTGGCGTAACATCAAATGTTAATATTTTTATGAAATGAAGTGAAAAATACTTTATCAATCCCCAAGGGAGTTTATAATTTTCTTACAATCTTTTAAATGAGACAGGGAGAATGCAAGGAGCCAAATAAAAAGGTTTTAAGGCTCTAGGCTATGTGCAAGTGGCTGATGCCCGGGTGTTTTATAGCCCAGTTGGCATTCTCTGGTCTACTGGCAGGTTTTAGATGTGTCAAAAAATGTTGGCTCCCTCTTTAAGAGGTTCAAGTAATGTTAAATTAAACATACATTTTTCTGACTTCTATAGTTACACCAAGTGGGAAGATGTTGCACGTCTTCTTGAGTCTGTCATGAAGAGTAGGAACATTAGAGCCAGAGGGTTAGACTCTGGCTTGCATTAGAAATAAAAGAGAAATAAAAAAGATTGAATAGGTTTCCTCTGTGCTGTTGAAGAAGCTGCAAACATCATTGCCTTTCTACTACATAGTGATCTTCAGTCAGAGTCTTCTTCAGCTCTGTGGCTGTCGTGACGGCCCTCAGGCCTTTTAGGGCTTCTGTGGGTTTGTTTCAGCATTACTTGGTTTCTTTTGTTGTTTTTTTTAATACAAATTCCTTCACGTACGCCCTTATTTTGTTACGATCATTGAGCCGAGCATCACATGTAGTGATTAATACAGAGGCTCAGTCGACTTTTCTCTATGACTCCTTAGAACTGGGTTTAAAAAGTTGATGAATCGATTTGAATTCATTCAAATTTAATTAATCCAATATCGATTCATAAAACTCAGAGATTTATTTTTTGTTCATACGTTTCCTTTTCCGATGTCAACCGTGAACCTACTCTCGCGCGAGTGACTGATGCTCGGCGAGCATATAAATAACTGAAAGATTGCCTGTGTTGGTCAAATTACTGACATAGTAATCAGTTACTGATTACTTCACCAAGAAAGTAATCCAGTTACTTTACTAACTGCTTATTTTAAAAAGTAATTAGTTATTTTCTAAAAGCATGTTGTACAACCTGAATACACTATAAAGCAATAGACCAGGGGTGTCGAAAGTCGGTCCTCAAGGAATTCAATGTTTCCTGCTTCAACACACCTGACTCAAATTAAAAGGATCCAACAGCCTATGAAGCTCTGCACCATGACTCCTTCATTTCAGTCAGGTGTGTTGGAGCAGAGACACAATGAAAACCTGCAGGATTCTGGCTCTCAAGGACCGGAGTTTGACGCCCCTGTAATGGATCTTTCAGCGTAATTCAATTCTTAAAATCTATTTTCACCTGTTTAGCAGGAGATGTGCTGTCAGAGTTTTGCCTGGTGGAACTGCCCAACAAGCTTCAATTCAGCTCTTCGGAAACTTATGGGAAGGGGCCGTCCATCTAGTCAATGCTTCTTACACATTACTGCCCATCAGTGGTCGCTTCCGTCCGAGATCAGCTTCTCTCGCTGACTCATCTGTTAACTAGAAAGCAGCTTACCTCTCACATTAGCAGCTCACGCTAAGACCGCGGGCTCCGCCATGTTCAAAAAACACGGAATATTTAGAAAATAACAGGAAGTGACGTCACCACGCTCGTAGGTACTCCAAAATAAATACACTAATAGAGTGGCAAATGCAGAAAACGACTTTTTGAATGAGTCATATCAGATTGTTATAGTAATCTGATTACTTCCAGATATCTGATATTAATGGTCATGCAAACAGGCTCAGTGTTTTTATAAAATAGTCATCTGAAATGTTCAAGAAAAGTTGGTGATATTACATAAATATCTCTAAATGAATCAAATTTAATCAAAATCTAATTGAACCAGACTTTCGTGAACTGATTCAGGAAATTAGTGCTGATACGCAGCAATGGAGGAACGTGAAAAAATACAAGTACTTCCTCACTGTACTATGTAATATTCTTTTTAGGTATCTGTAGATATTATTGTGGAAGCTTTTGACTTCACTTTTTTCAGCAAAATACGTATAATCCAATGGTCATAATCAAAAATAAATCATGTTTCATCCTAGAAGATGAAAGCAGGCAGGTAATGTTAGACTCTCCTTCACCTGCAGCAGCACAAACTGCTGATAAAACAACCACAATGGATTCTAGAGTCAGTCCCCCTTAAAATATAACCCTAAAAACTTAATTCTGATATACAGAACTGTTAGTCCAAGTATGAACTATGTCCCAGAGGATAAACACGATAAGAACAATAACCTTTCAAATAATTGATATGAGATATTTCCAGTATTAGCGGTAGGAACTTCTGTATCATCGTTAATTAAAATGACACGGGGCATACTATTGATACGTTAACATACAGTCAGCACACTTAATAACACTGTAGACCATTGCATTAGCCAATACAGTTTTACTTTTACTACTTTGGGTACATTTAACAGAAAGTAATTTTACTCAAATGTAACGGTTAATGTGGTACTTTTAGTAGAGTACATCATCGTATGTTTATTTATACTTTTACCACCACTGCAATTTAGGTTATGACTTGGTCAAAGCAATGGTCAGGTTTCCATGATTTTGATCTGCAACTTGTGAATAAGAACAGGTATAAGAGGAAAAAAACTTTTCCTAGAGATTTTCCTTCCTGTTTAAAACCATTTTTTTTCTCTCGACTGTTGCTTCCGGCATGGGGGGTAGAAGTGAAGACAAGATTTGATGCAATCCATTATTCTCCTTAGCTTAGCTATTGTTTTTATTGATTAATTAAACTTGACATTGTTACAAGTTACAGCCACGGTACATAGCCATACACACGTTTTGATAAAAAAATAATAATGCTCATGATCATTGTTATAATAAGGCCATAAAACAGTGGGAGCTGTCCAACTGAATTACATATTAAGATTAAAAAAGGTAAAATCTAATCAAAATTTCATAAATACAAAAGAAAGTAATTATGTAACTGTGTAGCCACAGGCAGGAAAGCCATTCTGTGGCGTTCAGAGGAGTATTTTGTGATTATTAGTCTCTTGCTGAGCGTAGACGTAATCCATGATGAAGAGGAGTTTTGACAACATCCTTTTCTCCTCTGCTGCATGTAGATTGTTCAGATTGTCCGCCCCCAGGACTGAGCCAGCCTTCTGAATATATTTATTCCGTCTTTTGATGTTATCCACCCTCAGGTTTTTGCCACAGACCCGACACAGTGGCCACCTCTGGCTCATCCTGGGAATGACGCCAAATACATAGAAGGGCTGGAAGCTTCTTCAGGGGACGGCAGCTTGGCCAGCTTTTAAAGCGCTCCAGTTTCTGGTTCAGTCTTTAGGATTTCTTTGACAATTTCCACCAGCTTTCTCATTGTTAGATACTCTGTGTGGTGTGATTATGGTGTCTGTTTTAGAGTTGGTGCAGGAACTGACTGCTGTGATTGGCTAACTGCTGTGATGTGGAGCACCTGGACCCTTAAGATATAAAAGCTCCAGCATTCCAGGCAGCTTTCTGCTGTTTTCCTCCTGTTTTTATTTATTTACATTTTTTAAGCTTTTAAAAGCACAGTGGCATGTGTGTGAAGTCAATGCATGTTAATCACACTGTCTATTGTATATTACAGTAACATGTATAACAGGCTAAGAACATTTCTGAGACTTTAAGTCGAATTTTGGGGAAAGAAAAAGAAAAACAGACCATATATTTTTTTTACAAGTTAGTCTGAAACAATAATGTGGTGGGGAACGGAGGGAAAGACAATAATAACAAATATGATTTTTAAAGTTATGTTTCAGTCTCTGATAAATAACACGTTGCTGTTTATTTTTGAGTTTTTCTAAAGATACAAGCACTACACTCTTATAAGAATGAATCACAGCTTTAACCGCCTCTAACCTGACCTGAGCAAAGAGAGAAATCTGTATAATTTTCATACAATTATTAAAGCTGCACATCAAAAGTTTTACCAACAGGTCTGAAGAAACTAAATGCGAGCTGACACAGAAAAGGCTGGCAGATGTGTTACGTACCAGAAGCAACCATAAAGCTTCTTTTGCTTATATCTGTAATCATGTCTGATGTTTATTCTCATTCTTTTGTCTATTCATCTCTTTTTCCTCACGTCTTCAGACATCCTTGTGCTAGGCACGATCTTTTTTTCGTTTTAGTTATTGTGCTGAAAGTGTGTTGATATCACCAGGATATGATGTGGTATTATGAAACAAATAAATTAAACTGCTTCATCGGAGGCATTGGGTGTACCAGGTGCCTCAGATTCAGTCCCACTAATGTGCATAAATAATGAGTCAATGAACTTCAGAAGGAGCACATATACACTTCTCTAGTGTTGCTTCAAGTCAACAAGCAAGTTAAAGCTATAGTTGGTAATCCTGTTCAGAAACACTTTTTGTTATACTGAGTGAAATGGTCCTTTCAACACTCAGAGTAGTCAATACATGATGTATGCATAAAAAGGAACGGAAAAAATCTGACATCTGTGAGAGCTGCAGGCCTGTAAAAACTCTGACCAATCCATGCCACTTTGAACGGAGCATTGACGGGAGGGAGATGAGCTTAGAGTTCTGGATTGACCACAATATATTACTCAGACGACTAGAGACCTGGGTGGGTCTCTCTGGTACTGTATTAAACTGGTTCAAAACATACTTAGAGGACACTCTAAGTATGGCAGTTCCTTAGAACAGGAAGTTCTTCGTATCAATAGGTAACTTTACATCCGAGCAGACAATAATTACATGTGGAGTTCCCCAAGGTTCTATCCTGGGGCCTCTTCTGTTTAACATCTACATGCTCCCACTGGCACAGGTAATAAAGAACAACAAAGTTAGTTACCA
>JAOXYM010000014.1:2577137-2588621 GCA_028567055.1 Leptatherina wallacei | reverse complement strand
CCCAACTTCCTCACTGATCTGCCTCCACACAAGGTCCTTTTTGTCCCTGTCCTGTATCCGTAGGAGGATGTGTCATAAATGACAGTGTGTGTACAAACAGCCACGATTAGTTTGTCTTCCGATCTTTTTAAAGTTTATATGACGCCTTGACGCGCGTCTGCCATAGACTTTGCATGTAAACCGGACGCTCCCGACGCGTTTGGTCTGAACGCACCATTAAAGATAGGAAGAGAAGCTTGGCTATTCGGAGGGGGGGCTCGAAGTAGAGTTGCTGCTCCTTTGCATTGAGAGAAGCAGGTCAGGTCAGGATGCCTCCCTGGCGAGGACACCCCTGGACAGACCAAGGACACGCTGTAGGGATTACACCTCTTGACCGGCCTGGGAACGCCTCGGGACAAGCTGACAAATGTGGTCCGGGAGAGGGAAGTCTAGGCTTCTCTGCTGAGGCAGCTGAACCCGTCCACGGATAAGCGGGAAAGAAAATGCATGGATGGATTATATTTATCCATCATCCCAAAGATATGTAGAAAATTTCTGAATGCTCTCCTACAGCTACACTGTAGGAGATCAAAGTGGTAACAGCATCGACCTCTGGCCTTTCCTTTCCTTTCCTTCAGCTGCAAGTGAGGCTTCATTAAAGAGGAGGAAATAACGAAGAGCACCTGCTTCATAGCTTTTGGTGAACAACCCCGATCTTGACTTGTTGTGTTCTTTTGTGCCTAGCTAACAGGCCAGCTTTCAGCCCAGTGTCAATCAGTGTTCAACTCTCAGTGTTCTGCATGATGAGGTCAGGACCTTTCTTATGCCAAAAGCTCTTCCTGCTGTTATATTTGCAGCAGTATTGGCAGAAACCTGGTATTTCGGGATTGTGTGGTTTAGAGATGGATACTTATTTAAGCTATTGTTTGGTAAAAAATTCATTATTAAAGAAAACACCACTGACAAAACACTCAAAGAATAAAATGAATTGATGGTTTTCAGCAGACTGTTATCTTACCGTTGATACAGAGAAGCTGCGTTCCCCATCCACGCATGTCTACGGAGGCAGAACGTCTACCCACCATAAAAAATATGTCGTTCTCAAGCCGTTTGTCAAATGAAGTATTTATGAAAAAGGATATTTGGTTGTAATAAAAAGTAAACTTTTAACCTTTTTGATTAATGGACCCACTTTTTAAAACCCCCGCTTCGTCCAGTTTTAAAAAGTGTTTTCCCATGGAAAATAGTATGCCATGATCAGTCGATGCTGGGAAAAGACCGACTCCAGGGTCTTAATTCTTCTGTTAAAGGGGTTTTAGACTTCTTTTAAACATGCCACAATGGATTCAGACAAGCTGCACCTTCAAAATGGTGTTGGAGAGGAAGTGGTTTTGGTGGGCAAGCTTCCAGTGAAATAAACTGCCGTACCTTCTCTGTGCAAGTTTGAAATCTTCGTCAAAAATATCCTCTTTCAGCAGGAAGTTTGACATTCTCATTCCTTTTAGTGAAAAAGCTTTTTTTATTAATGGTTGACACGAGTGCCCAGTAGTCGACTTCCTGTGCGTCCGACTACAACTTGACAAGTGCATGGAGATCTATAAATGCTGAGGGTTGTGTAATGGCCATAGGAAAAGTAGATCCCCCTGCATCCCGGTCTTTATTTGACTTTTGACTGGACCAGAACGCTGACAGAAAGTGCAGCCTGTGTCTGCACAGAGCTGCCAGAGTCTCTCGCTGTGGAAAAAAGGTGTGTTTTCATTATGCTGAGTCCAAATGAATTCAGTTAGATGTGTTTAATAGTCTAAATATTCTTTGTGTGAGATCAGATCAAAATACATTTTAACGTCAGTAGGAGTGACACAATGGAAAAGGTATTCTCTGGTCTTCATACGTCCAACAAAAAGGTCTTTTTTTTTTTTATTATTAAAAGCTGATCTGGTGGATGACGATGAAAGCGAGGCTGTCTAATACCCCCGCGGCTTCTTGCTTTGTTTCTGTAGAAGGTGGAAATTGGCCCTTGTGTTTGCAGTCCAGTTCTCATGCGGCACGACTGTTCTCTTCATTAAAAGGGAAGCTGTGTGCTCAAAGCTGCTTCAGATTATTACCATATGTCTGCAAAGCCCAGAGCTGAGCAGCAAACCGGCTCCCATCCTACCCTCTAATTTCTTATCCCAAAATTGGACATGTGGGTCGCTATGTGTGACAACGTCCCTCCCTTCCCCCGGCCAGCGCACTACATTCTCACAGTATTTCTTCTCCCATTTTTAGATGCATAATAGCAGTGCATGAACGTTTAAGCAACAGTTGGGGGGGAAAATATTATGCCTCGACTTGTAGCGTCTTAACTGCACGTTGTTTTAACCCTTCTGTGTTTTGTTTTTTCCTCCGAAGGCATTACAGAAGCCAATCGCATTGTCTCAGATAAGCATTTTGAAACAAGACGTCTTTTTTTTGTTGTGGCTCATTCTCATGACCAAGAGGCGCATTGTACCTCCACAGAAATAACTGAGCTCATTCGGCTCAGAAGTGGCGCATTCATAAAAAAGGCATAAATCTTTCAGGACTCATAAAGGGCGCGGGCACTAATCAATGCAGAAAAATGTCAGCCCTTTACAGTTCGAGCAAAACATAAAGAAAGTCCACTCTGGATGTAGGAGGAGGCTTAAAAGAGATCTTTGTGTCATCCAGTCCAAAAGCCATTGGCCTAGATTGCCCATCCCAGCATGCAACTCACCTCTGCATGAATACAACACTTGTCTGGATGGAGTGGGTAGAAACCCCCCCCCCCCCCTCTTGTCTTCAGGAGATCCTACACATGAACAGCTTGCCTCACACACAAGTGCTGTGCAGTTTGAGGAACTTTACCATGGATGATGTCAAGGCTCAGGGAAGGCAGCGGCAGAGGAAATGTTGCTTACTCTTGGGGATAAGATTGCAACACCTTCTAGCAGTTGGACGTCTGTAATATTTAGTCAGGAATAGGCCGGTTAAATGGATTAGAAGAGGGCAGCAGTTGGTGCTTGACAGCTCCTAGTGGGTGGCTTTCAGTGGATGATTAGTGGAGAACCTAAAAGTCTTGAGGATCAACAGGAACAGGCTCTGGAACAGAAGGCTCAGAGACACGTATTAGTCTTTTGCTTTGTGGGTGGCGGCGGTGCGACTTGTTCCAGTGGCGGAACCAGCGTTGAACACTGAAGATGTAAAGGATTGGATCTTACTGGATCAGACTCGGAGGGTTAAAAGCAAGTTTTAAGCAAGTGCGAGCTGGATGAGGTCATTGTGCAGGTGGGGAATATTTGCAGATGTCACAGTTTAAAGCCGATTAAGCTGGCAAGGGTAATATCTGAAGGTGGTGGATTCGAGGGGTAAATCAGATGTTGGCAGAAGTTCAGGTAGACTTTCTTTGTGGGGGTCGGGGCTTGTTGGATCCATCAGTTCCACAATTGACACTGTGGAAAGAGTTTAGTTTTACAGCGAGTATTTAACGATTAATATCCATCAGTGTAAAGCGCTAGCCGGTTGAAGAAAATGTTCCTGTACTGGAAAAAGCGTGGTGCATATGAGCTGGAGGCCTTGCCGCCCTCGTTCAGCCCGCTGGGAATGGAGCGCTACTCCTGGTCGTCTTCCCTGGATGTCATCCATGATCTGTCTGGTAAGCTAAGCTGAAATGAGGTGGATCATCTGACTAGCGTTGGATTTGTCTGTCTGAGTTCTGCACAGGGAAACGGGAGGCTGGCTGGCGGATGTTTGTTTTTCTGGACAATTTATGATGGATTATTTGCAATGAGCCAGATACCACACATGCAGCATGCTGAAGGATGTTTGTGGAAGTTAAGAATAAAAAATAAATGCATTAAAGTGTATAAGATTTTTATTCTGAATTAAATCCTGCATCCCGCAGATTTAGAAAGTAGTGAGACAATGTAGAATCTTATGGATGTCCAAACCTGTAAAAGTAGATTTCACATAATTTAATAGTAAATAAACTGATGGCTGAAGGTAAATTGAGGACAAAACAAACACATAATAGGAATTGGTGGTAAATTTACAGTCCTTCAATATTAGAATACTGATGGACATAGAGGGAAAAAAACCATGTTTAACCTAATTGTAGCAGAATGTTGACAAAATTTTCGCTATCGCCTTAAATAAGAAAGAAAATCCAGTTGAATGCATGTCAAAAGTTTCCCAAAAAGTTGAGATGCTGTGTAAAATTGAAATAAAACAAAAATGCAACTATTTGCAAATCTTATAAGCCAATATTTTATTAATGATGAAATACAAGCAAATCCAATGTTGAAGAAAATGAGAAATTTTATGATTTGTATTGGTTTGCCTTGAATTTTTTGCCTTGAATTGGATTTTTCCCTAATTTCCCTCCCAAGAGGGATAAATAAAGTATATTTCATTCATTTAATTTCATTCATTTTTGAAGTTTGCCGTAAAACATCTCAGAAAGTTGAGAGAGGGTCTTGGGTACCACCGTGTAGCATCCACTCTTCTCTATGAATGTCTGGAAACTGAGGAAACCATCAGGGATTTTTTCCAAGTCTTTCCTCCATCTATGTTCTCTTCTCTGTTGTACTGTGTTTCATGAATGTTGGTGAAAGGTCTGGACTGCAGGCCGGCCTATCCAGCACCTGGGTTCTTCTATGACAAAGCCATGCTGTTGTAAAAGATGCAGTATGCAGCTTATTGTGGTCTTGCTGGAATATGCAAGGTCTTCCAGAAGAATGATGTCATCTGAGAGTTGCTCTTAAACCTGTTTATACCTTTCAGGACTGATTGAAGTTACCACTGGCATGACCACTAACGCACTGCTGTAGCTGAGCTCTGATAACAGGCTGGAGGATCTCTCTCCTCTTTAGTCTGGGGGACAAGGTGTTTGTGTTTTCCCAAAACTTTTAACGTCTATTTTTCTGACCACAGAGCAGCTTAGACGTTGCTTCAGCTTGTTGTAATGAGCTTTGTTCCAGTTTGCACCATGATCACGTAGGCCAAAAATATTTGCTTTTAAATATGCATATGTGTGATTATCATGGCTGGTTTTCATATTTTGTTTGTTTGAACCATTGTTTGTGCACATCCTCAGAAATGAATGCTGCAATATGCAAGTAGCTGCATACTCATATTGGCTCGTCTGTCTGGTCTGAGTTCTGTAATGCGCCCCCTGGTGGAATCATCTAGTAACAAGTGAAGCACAACAGCGAGTATTTGAACAATTACGCTCTGAGCGGAGCCGCTTGAATATGCAAATAAGAGGTTTAAAAAGCAAGTTTATTTCCTACTTTATGGCTTCTTCTTTGCATGATAGAGCTTTAACCTGCGTTTGTGGATTTCTGGAAGTGTTGCAGAGCCCCTGCAATGATTTCCATGTCCAAATCACGTATGCAAGAACTCTGAGGACCTGAAAAATCAGACATCTTAGACTACGTTCACACTGCAGGTCTTCATGTTCAAATCTGATTTTATTGTTCACATCATTTACATGCAACTTCCATCACACTGCAGTGTGCACTATACAGAGCCGGAAGTGATTTGAATGCATACAGGAAAACGTGACGTCACACTGGGTTAAATGTGGATGCTACGCTTGTTAGCATGTGTCAGTGTAGATCACTTTAAAAGTTGTTGTCCTGTCTATTGTTGACATTTGATCTTAATGTGTCCCCCTTCTTCTGGAGAAGAATTGTGACGTCTGTCACTTCAATGACGTAAAAGTCAGATGAAACGAGCTCAGACTGAGGTGGCTTCGACAAAGGTCGGATCTGCATCCATGTGTGAAAGTAGCCTGGGTCGGATTAGAAAAAAACTGATTTGTGCCGTTGAGACCGTAATGAAAAGATCTGATACGGGCCACATATGGGCAAAGAAGTCAGATCTCAGTCACTTTTACCAGCAGTGTGAATGGAGCCTAATATTGATTTGCCCCCTGCGTACAGAGATTTCTCCATATTCTCTGAATCTTTAAATATTCCACTATCTACCAGACATATTCTTAAAGTACTTGCAATTTTATGTTGCGGAACATTACTCGGAAAATATTTCCACAAGTCAGAAATTACACTGAGAAAATCTTTTGCAGATTGCTGAACTTTGGGAGATAATGACAGAAATACATGAACTCACATTGTTATATATGTATCTTCGATTAAAGCAGATGTTCTGGTTTACTTGCATTTTGGGTTTAACTTTCCAGCTTCCTTATGAAAAGTGTTTTTTTTTTTTTTTGTTTTTTTTTTCTTTCCATTACTGTCGTCTTCTCTGTGGAAAGAACTGAGTCATCTGGCATGACGATGCATGAGGTTGGTGAGAGGAAAGAACCGATGAGAGCAGGAACACCGATGAAATATTTACCAGTGTCGAAGTACGCAGCTAAAACTGAAATAGTTCCCTGTCTCCTCTCAGGGTGTTCTTTTCTTCTTCTTTTTTTGATGTGGCACAGAGGCACTTGCTTTCTGCTGTGCCGCCCGATTTATGCCATGAGTGAAAGGGAAGTGATAAAACAGGGTTGGGAGGAATGTCCTGTCCGCTCTGCCAGCCAGCCGGTCTCTTGGAAATCCAGATGCCTTCTGATACTGAGGCCGACCCGTTAAGCAGAAATTTAAAAGAGGCTTCAATCCACATCTTTTCATCATTTATGTCAAATTTAGCCCCGAACCATTCAGCTAAACATTTAAGACGGTATCCCCTTTGTCATAAATGGCACTGAATACATTTAATTAATGAATCCAACATTAAAAAACTGTCTTTTGTTTTGTTTTTGAGCAGATGTTTGCACAAATCCCGAATGTGTGCCTGTCTGCTGCAGGTTTTTTTCATCCACCAAACAAAAGACACTTTGTTTTAGTTTTAGGAAGCCGCTGTTTTTTTTCTCTCACACACACGTGTAAAACAAGTGTGCATGTATTAGAGTATTACCTAATCAGTCCCTAAAAGGGAAATGATACTGTGCCAGAATAATGAGGATTTATGTAAATAATATGAATACATGAATAAGAAATACAATACAAGCAATTAGTCATTGTAATGCTGCTTCTCTGGGTAGTAATGGCCTCATTAAAGCAGAGCTGAAGAAGCCTCTGACTGATGTTTTACAGAGGGGGTGTGCATTGCTGTCCTCTATGCAGGACAGATGGTGCAACATTGTTCATTTGAATCACTGGCTTTGAGCCTCAGTGTTGCATTTCCAACCCAATCTGTCACCCAGGTATGCACAGGACAGGTATACATGTTTTGGAAGCTAACTATTGGATGTATAGAAGGATTATTGTACTTGTTATACAAGGCAGCATCTGTGTCATAGTCTAAGAAATGAGATTAAAGGTTAGCTTCCCATCAGAAGAAAGCTAGTTTTGTTTGAATCCACCGGTGAAGTTTAGTTTTATACATAAACTTGTTTGTGCTTCGGTAGAAAAACAACAACTGGAGGAGTGTTTGCAACTAATTAGATAAACTGGCAGCAGGTCAGTAACATGAAGAGATGTGGAAGGAGCATTTCAGACAGAAGTTCATGAATCTGAGACGAACTGTTTCTGGACATTGTGGAGCAATGACTCTGAAGATCCCACCTTCTACAGTGTATAATATCGTCATAAGATTCTAAGAATCAGAAGGAATCTCTGTGTGCTCGGGGATCAGGCCAGAGGTGCGAGCACTGCAATAACAACTGGAAGTCACTGCAGAGGTTCATCAATTTGTGACAAACTGTCCAAAAAATTCCTGAAACGATTCCAGAAAAATGTACCTCAATGCAAAGTGAGGTACTGTGTGGCAGCATTTAGCTCACCTGAGCAGCCGCCTCAGTTTCAACGTCTGTTTTTTATATTCTAGTTGGAATAAAAAATGGCTTAATAAGATTTGCAAGTCATTGCATTCAGATTTTTTTACACACAGCGTCCCAACTTTTTTGGGTTTGGGGTTGTATTATTACCGCTCTGATTTTAAACGCACAATTTGGTGACTCATACTTTGAGCTCCAGAAAACCACTTGTTTATCGCAGCTCTCCCTCCGTGCATTAACCAGGCTAGTGTCAATCAGGCCCAAAGTACCAACTTGCATACCTCAGGTCATAGTCAGCCACGGGTTCCAGTAACAGAAGAACATACCCCTACTTTGATTGATGTTTTACATCCATAAAGCCTACCAAAAGAATAAGCTGTCACAAAAAGGCGATTGCTGCTATATAATAACTTTTATGTGAACAATTACAGTACTTTCTGATAAATACCCCCAAAAATTCAAACTATGCATTAATCCCCTCATGCAGCCTATTAAATATGAGGTTCTAGCTAATACTTTTCCTTAATGTGAAGCCGTTTAGACTTTCAGATATGCAGGGACGGACTGAAGACCTTCAAAATGAGCCGGCAAAGTAAATGATTTATTTATTTTTCGTTCCATCTTGTAAATAAAGAATACTTGACTGATCCTCCACCCTTCTTTGGAACCGTTTACACTTGTTGTTCTGTGGCTTTTGAGTTTTATTCATGGTGACCCGGGCTTTCCTCAGATGTGGCGGAGGAGGGGGAAAAAGTTGGAAGGAGTGGGAAGGAGAGTGTGCGATGCACATGTGTGCTGTGACCACTATGGGGGTAAAACAACATTCAGCAGAAGGGCTGTGTTCTGCCCCCGCTGCCACTAAAAAAAAAAACCCCTCTGCTTTGGGAACAGCTGCAACCTGCTGGTGTTTGAATGTCTGCTCACCAGGACTCATCCACCTGTAGAGGAACACTGCTCGTAGGAATGCACTGACCGGAGTTGGATGTTGCTGGGTTTGTGCATCCGTGTCAGTGACTGCTCCAGAAGGTGAAGGATAACGTCGAGATTAGAGGTGGAAAAAGTATTAAAAAAGTATAATTAAGTAAAAGTATTTTTACTTTTCTTAAATTCTACTCAAGTAAAAGTACCCATCTAAGAATCTACTTGAGTAAAAGTAAAAAAGTTTTGGGTTTAAAATGGAATTTGAGTAAAAGTCACTGAAGTAGATGGGCAGTGGAGATCCTTGGCATTGGGAATAATACGGTTCAGGCTTCTTTTCCACACATGCATTTCATTTTTTATTCAGTAAAATGTAATGAAGTAAAATTACTTGGGTCAAAATGTACTTGAGTAAAAGTAAAATTACTTTTTTCAAAAACTACTTACAAAATTACAAATTACTCACAAAAACTACTCAATTACAGTAACTTGAGTAAATGTAATTCATTACTTTTCACCTCTGGCAGAGATTGTGTTAAAATGGACCAAAATCAGTGGAAGCATCTAGCTTTAGTCTTAAAGTTGTAAAGGTCAAAACGGGCTTTTATCCCAGGATCAGGGGTATTTATTGGTCATGGTTCCCTGAACGTCCCGTAAATTTTCCCTGAATGTAACGTTAAGGTCTTGGGTTAAAGATTTATTTTCTCGCGTCCAGAGCCGTCTATCGTCCCACATGCGCTTATGTTTTGGTAGTGTTTACCCATGATGCACTTTGTTTTGTAGTCCTCTTCCTGTATCTGGTTCACTTGAAGAGGACTGAGACCTGTTTGTGGGGGTACCGAAGCTGCTGCTTTTATTAAGTATTTATTTTATTTATTGAGTCAGAATTCGTTTTGCGAATTCACGATAGCTCGAACGAAGCGGACTTTCCGAACAAACGGACTAGGATTTGAATCAAAATGTGACCTAAGTGCACCTTCAACGGCGGCTTACGGTTTTTATGTTGTCGGCATTAAACAACTTTTCTTTTAGAAAACCCGTCCGTCTTTTTTACTTCATAGACAGAATCAATGCACATAAATGCTCATTAATCTCACCTCTTACACCAAGAATACTTTGGTATCCAGAGGAGTTTATGGTTTTACTCAACGGCTGCAAGGTGCCCAGGTCCTGTGGTTGGAGAAGAAGCCCAGATCATCATCCCTCCACCACCGCAGCAGGTGGTATGAGGTGTCCACTTTGGTCTGATCAAAGAAATGAATAGTTAGAGAATCATTGTGGTTTCATCAGATGCAACTTTATGGACCTCAGCCATGCTGTCATATTTAGAAAAAAGGGCCTTCCTCCTGCAACCCTTCCAAACAGGCCAATCTTGTTCATACTTATGTAATTGTTCTGTCATGAACTTTAATATTTAATCTGCTAACTGAGTCTCAGATGTAGCTCTTAATTTTTTTCGTTTGGTAGCTGTCATGAATTATAAATCATCTTTCTCGCTGTAGTTTAATGGGACGCAACAACTGGTTCTCTGAGATCAGTGCTGGCGTCTTTCCTCTTTGGTGTTGTGTTAACACACACTACAGATCTAAAGACCAGCAAAACTGCCTAAACATCAACTCTTAAAGAAATGTTTACACTAACGATGATTAATCAAGCACGTGAATGTCAGCACCTGGCTGCTACTTAACAGTGTACTTAGTTTTTCACATGGTTAGAGAGGACTGATATACCATAACAGTATTTTTAAAAATGGTTTATTTTAAAACCGAAAACAGGAGCCAGATGCATAAACGATGACTTGTACAGTGTGCTCCTGGGCTCTGATGTAATCCGTTAATGCTAAGTAGCTTACTACCTTCGGTAGTAATTTACTCGCACAGTGCAAAACTATTTAACCCCCCTGGCATTTTTCTATTTCAGACTGAGTTTAAACAGATTTTTATGCGTTTGGATGATATAATAAAGTCTGCTAATTAGGTAAGTTAGTTAATTTATGCTCCCTTTACAAATGTAAATAGCTGCGGCTGATTCAAAGATCCGTGTCCTTTACGTTGTCAAAGCAGTTAGCTGAAACATCCACCAGAGGGCAGTGTAGAGTTCAGAGTTCACCTCCGAGTTCCACTGAGGAGACTATGATAATGCGCGTTCTCAGGGAGAGACAAAAAGAGGCGGCGCAGTAGATGGTGGTGGACTGTGGGACCATTAAATACATCACCTCTTCTTCTTTGTTCCGTTTGCTGGTTGTATGTCAGCTCAACACTGCCCCCGTGTTTTCCGGTGGTACTACTCCGTTTGCTATGTTTGGCTACCCATCCGTAAGCTACCTGAAAACCAAACTGCGCATGAAAAGGATGCAGAGGATGAACGAAAGGCGCCATATCTGTGTTTAGTGTAGAGCATAAAAGGGTAAGCATCAGAAAAAACCTCCAGCTGTCTGGAATGCCGCTTCTCAAGAAGCGCCACCGAGCAGGAGAGGCCATGAAGACCGAGGAGCTCTCCAAGGAGGTCGGGGGCAAAGTTGTGGAAAAGTAAGAACCATGATTGAGTTATAAAAAATATCAGAAATTTTGAATTAAATCCATCATCACAACAAGGAAAGAATACCACAACCACCCGGCTGAGAGAGCACTGCCCACCGACCGGACAAGGATTGCATTTATCAGAGAGGCAACGAAGAGACCATAGATACCTTTTATGGAAGAGTGTCCAGAAAGGAGCCCGGTGGTGAAAGCATTATGCTGTGGGCATGTTTTATCAGCAGGGATTAGGGAACTAGTCCAACCTGAGGGATTGATACTAAATTC
>JAOXYM010000014.1:2503237-2514998 GCA_028567055.1 Leptatherina wallacei | reverse complement strand
CCATGCAGGGTCGCGGTTGGGCTGGAGCCTATCCCAGCAAGTATCAGGCGAGAGGCAGGGTACACCCTGGACAGGTCTCTCCAAATGTCTAATGATACAAAACAACCCTAAATGTGAGGAAAAATATGGAATAAAAAAATACCTTCATTCTTATTTTCAATTTAGTTTCATACAGATGTTCTGAGTGGCTGAAACAGCATTAATGTTGACATCAGAGAGGAGTTGCCGAGGGTACTGGTCCAACTCTGTCAGACACAGAACCTGGTTTTTAGACTTGTGGTTGGAAAGAGTCTGGATGGTCCTTTTAGTCTCGGATCCAGGACACATAGTGTCCATTTCCTCCAACAAAGATCTGGAATACCAATCAGTCAGATCATTATGCACATCTTTGATGATTCCTCCATGTGCAGAGAAATAAATGCCACCTTTAAGCAGAGTTAAGGTTATAAGGATAGTTTTGTTTTTGCACATTAAAGTTTGAAGTAACTCAGTATTATTGTACATGACAAAGGTCCATGTGTTTAGATAAGCTTTTGATGAAGAGACATCTGAGGGGTTAAAGGTCACATGTGACCAGCTTGCTCTTTATGCACTGAAAATCCTCCAAATTCTTTGAATTGTTTAGCTCCTCACTTAAACCTGAGGGGGGGAAAAAAAACCTAAAAAGTACCCAAAGTCAATAAAGAATTGTCCCATGATAATAATATTCATATTTATGTTCTTGGTGTCTGGGGATCTAAGGACCTCAGAATGTATTTTCAGTGTCAAATATATTCTGTTAGTTATCATGCCAGAGTTAATTGTAATAAAACAATGAGAAATGTGACATATCTATCCTCGCCTGCCCCCCTAAACTGTGAGCAACAGTAGAAAATGTACAGAATTATTATTTTATATAGTAGGTGATTATGTCTGAGAGCTTTTCCGCCCTTATCAAGGCCGATCAGGCTTAAAGGGTTAATATCATTCACTGAAGGGGGGGGGGGATGTTAATTTCCTCCAAACTTTGTTTTAGGAAAAACATTTTCTCAAGCATTTGTTTTCAAACTGCAGATCATCTGCTCCTCACGTCTTCTCAAAGACTCAACCTTTAGTGAATTCAGCTTTTGTAATTATGATAACGGGCCAAGAGCAGCCATGCTAGATCAAAAAATCTATACTACGGGAGCCAGGCAGGGCCACAGACAGGGTAGTGTGGCACATGTAAATTAGATCTATGACCTTAAAAAAAGTCTAGATTTGAGCAAATAACTATGTTATTACAACTTAAGTTGTCACCTGGTGTAAAAATTAAAGCAGAATTAATTTGTAAATAATATTTTCTCATCAACAATTGTTGACTCAGCAGCAGATCCTGCTTTGTATGGCTTTGATCACTGTTGCACAAAGACTTTATCACAAGTTTTATCAGTTTCTGCAGAATTCTGGGCCAGTTAACTTTGCACATCTGGTGGTAAAATGACATTTACATCCTCTTCACTGACTTAGGCAGCTGACTAAGAGGATACTGTGTGAATCCATTATGACCAAGAACAAGGTAATTACATGTTAAGTTCTCTTGTACATGAGCATCTAAGGTTCAGCAAGGTCAGTTTACACTGAATATTTGTAAAAATATGATCAACTATATTTAGGGGGACACCTGGAAGGAGGGGGAGTTAGATTCTAAGGATGGTCCATTGATTTGGGGACCGCCCTTCACTGAAACTGAACATTAAGCAATCATATAACAATCACCTGAAGACAAAAATTTGAATAATCTATCATTATTTTTAATATTTTGTTTAAATTTGAATATCTAAATAACTTTGACCTCTCCTCCCATAGTTTTATTGGATTTTTTTCTTTTCTTTTTTTATTATAATTTGATAACTTAGTATTTTCCATACCCAGCTTTCTCAGATTTATGGTTGCATTTGACAACAGTCTACCTCCACTTGACAGTAACATTAGGCCTATTGTGCACTTTACACAATGAAAGTCCCCTGCACCCTTCATTCAAATCCATTGCAGAGAACGCGGAGTTTTTTGGGGGGTGGGGAGGAGGTGGATGAAGTTGAGTCTTTAAAGGGTTAAACAGGAGGAGGCGCAGCCGCGGTCAGCTCGTCTGGGTGGAGTGAAGTTTAGATAATACTATAACTAATTAGCTTGCTGGTGAGCACAATGGAAGGGTAAAAAAAAAACATCGAGAGACTGCAGCAGATCGGATAAAAAGAAAGAAAAAGAAAACGTGGGGGGCGCGCGCAGAGACGTGAGGAGACGCTGCTGACCCTGAAGCTGACATGAGTGATGTGAGTGAAGAGGCGCTGCTGGATTATTTCTACTCAACCGGAGGCAATTCCGGCAGAGTCAGAAATGCAGATATACTCAAGACATTTAAGCCTTTTATTGGCCACGCTGACTCGCAGTTACGTGGTAAGTAAAGCGGATTTAGCTCAATGGAAATATTTGGCCGAAAACGTGGAAATGAGAAATAATATGGAGGCGAGGAGCTCTGTAGTCCGAGAGGGGATGAAAATACCAAACTGTCCGCGTGCTGCTGTCCTTGTGTTCAGAGAATATTGACTTTTTGTTGTTGTTGTAATGCAGCATACGCGACTAATGTAACCGAAGGCGTGTATGTCCTTCCATAGTTTTCTGATGTAAAGCTCACATCTGGTTCGCATTAAAAAAAACTCCAAAGACT
This sequence comes from Leptatherina wallacei, assembly GCA_028567055.1. Classification (NCBI taxonomy): domain Eukaryota; kingdom Metazoa; phylum Chordata; class Actinopteri; order Atheriniformes; family Atherinidae; genus Leptatherina; species Leptatherina wallacei. The sequence continues at coordinate 2,512,312 of JAOXYM010000014.1, read as the reverse complement.
TAAAGGAGGAATTGTGTCATTTCCTCCCGCGAGCCTGTTGGTAACTAACCAAGCCATCACCCCAACATGTCACCACGCAGTGCCACATGAAGCCCCCGCAGCTCAAAGGCTCAGCAAACACAGGAAGAATTGTGACGCGACTGTTTTGTACCATTTGAGTCCAGGATCATCTTTCTGCTCGTGTCCACCCACCAACTCCTCACAGGATTATGCAACCATATCCTGAACCTCTGCTAACTCTGCACTTCTTCTCATATTTAGCTTCAACTCACAACTGGGAGTGATGTTGTGCAACTGTTTGTATTGTTTCCCAAACTGCAACAGTTTCAGGAATAGTTGGTTTTCATTTATATATATATATATATGTATATGTATTTGTTCTTACCCTGATCACTCTGGAACAGGATCAATCTGGACCCATCAGACCACATGACCTTCTTCCATGGCTCCAGAGTCCAATCTTTATGCTCTCTAGCAAACTGAAGCCTTTTTCTCCAGTTAGCCTCACTGATGGTTTTCTTCTGGCTGCACAGCTGTTCAGTCCCAATCCCTGGAGTTCCCTTCACATTGTTCATGTGGAAATGTTCTTACTTTCACTATTAAGCATAGCCGTGAGCTCTACTGTTGTTTTTCTTCCATTTGATTTCACAAAACTTTTAATTGATCACCAATCACCATCATTCCGGATGTTTTTCTTCCTAGAAGACGGTGGTTCCCCGCTTTCCTTCCAGTTTTTAACAATATGTTGGACAGTTCTTAACCCAGTTTTAGTCATTTCTGTATCTCCTTAGATGTTTTCTCTGCCTGATGCTAATGATTTAACTCTTCTTAAACAGAGAATCTATTCCATGACCATGGGATATGTCTTTCCACGTGGTTTTTAAAAAAAAGAGAAGCTATTGCATCAGTTGGGGTTGAATAATTTGTTGCAGCTGAAAGATAACCGTCCATGCAGTACATATCCAATAGGAGGCTCTTCCCATATTTGCTTGGTTAAATCTAGGTGGTGACTTTTTTTTGGGCCAGGCAGTATCATTCATTCATTTTCTGTACCGCTTAATCCAGTTCAGGGTGGCGGGGGGGCTGGAGCCTATCCCAGCAATTATCAGGCGAGAGGCAGGGTACACCCTGGACAGGTCGCCAGTCCATCACAGGGCCGCCAGGCAGTGTATCATAACTAATCAGTGTAGCATGAAGATGGTATACATATGCAAGTTTGAGCTAGTTACCTGTAGTGCAGTCTTTACTGCAACTCTGATCCAACCACAGATGAAAATACATTTGTCTGGAAGAATTTTGCAAACTAATGGCCACCATACATTCATAGCTGTGCTTGGCTTTTGCTTTTGCCATTTCTATGCCCATCGTTGCCACTACATGTCAGTAGTTCTTACACACTGTACCTTTAATGCTCCTTTTTAAAGCTGAACTCCTGAACTTCGCCAGATTTTCGCACTTTGGCTCCCCCTAATGAAGGCTAGTTTAACATCCGGTACGATCTTTCTCTCTTTCTTATCCTCACTTCCTCTGATTATGTCTTTTTACGTTCCTTTGCTGAATGAACCATCGTAGACGCTCAAAACAGCTAGCGTGTTAATTTCCTGTTGTTGGTGTGTAACCCAGGAGTTAGGTGTTGTGTGGTTTCTTAGCCTTGGGATGCTGCAGGGCAATAACGGCTTCAGGAATGTGCATAATGACTGTCAGTATGTCATCAAAACCAGCCAGAAGCACAAAGTTTTGAAAGGTCAGAAATGTATGTAGTGTTGTTTTAAACCCATAAATAGCAGTATTTTTCAGTATACTGAAGCCTGAATGTTTTTCCTCTCATTATTTGCTAAATGACTAAATGTAAATGCAAATGCACGTGGGCAGTAGAAGTAGTCTGTACATGCATTAGTCTGTTGAACTAAGTGATCACATAGCAGCGTGTTAGCGTAGCGATATGATATTTATTTTTAATTTTACACTGTAATCTTCTTCTTTTAAAAGTGCCTTAGTGCACTCTTAGATTATTTACCAATAATGGGATTTTTCTGCAGCAGTTAAGTGAATTGCAATTTATAAAGCCAAGAGTTTAACATCCATTCAATTAAAGAAGACTTAAAAGCTAAATAATGACTTCATAGTGACGCTTTTATTACAGTAAAAATAAGTGAGGAGATGCATCAGTGCTTTAACCCTTGGCTTCAGCTGAAATGCAAACATACTGTGTTTTAACCTCCTCAAATGATTATCCAAAGTGACCTTGTATGGACAGCATGTATGGTCCAGATGCCATGTCAGCAGTCCAGTTGTTGACAGAGGTTTAAAGAGCTGCCTTGATACTCTGCCATCTGACATGGCTGTCCAATTAGAAAAGTGCTTCCCACACATTTCAAGTCTGTCGTAGCATGTGGCTGCGGCTTGTCACGGTGTAATTGTGATGATAGCGTTTTAATCATAATTAAGTACACATGCATGACTGGATGTAGACCTCTAATGGGCAGAGGAAGCGGGGGGCTTTTTCATCACATCACAAAACTGGGACATGGCTGGGAAGCATGTAGAGGGAACATGTGTGCGGTTGTGTTGGTGCTTGTTTGTGCAGAGTTTTGGCTAATAAATAACTAGCATGTTTGCCGTGTTGCTCACTGTGCAAAGTGAGGGACTGTGTTGTTGAGACAGATGTAAGTGGCAGTTTCCTTTGGATTTCCTGTTGTTCTCAGTGTGAGCTCTGCAGCAGTTTGACCACAAGCATTCTTTCCGTGCGCATCAGGAAAAGGAAATGCTTCACTTGTATAGAGCTGAACACCCTGGTACATCACAGCCATGTATGGAATACCTGCGCCTGGAAAATGTGGGAATGTTGTGCTGTTGTGCTTCCTGATAAGCAAAGTCTGCTCTTTATCACACATTCTGCACGAGTCCGAATATCTGCTCAAAGGTGTAAACAATCAGCTTGTGCTTTCCATGCTGTAGGTCTTTAAGTGCTTCTGGTTTTTCTCCTTGGAGGATGAACTGAAGATCTGTTTGGAAATCTGCTCATGTTAGAGGGAAATACTTCCTCTCTGTTTAGATGTAAGATTAATACCCCACAGGGTGTTTTTTGCAGTTAGAACTGAGCGTAGCTTAGTTAGTCAAATATATATGAATACAGACTCTTCTTGAAATAAAGTGCTGTGCCACATCTTCTTTATACACTGCCTGGACGAGAAAAGGAGTCCTCTCCTGGATTTCACGCTGCAAATAGATAGGAGACTCCTTTTGGCTGGCTACAAGTTATTTAACCCCAGCTGATGCAATGAGTAGCTTTTCATTTCTTAAACAACCATGTGGTCATGGAAAAGATGTTAGTCTGTTTCATAAGGGTCAGATCATTGGCGTCAAACAGAAAAAACATCTAAGGAGATGCAGAAACGACTAAAACTGGATTAAGAAGTGTCCAACGCATTATTAAAAACTGGAAGGAAAGTGGGGAACCATCGTCTTCCAGGAAGAAATGTGGTCAGAAAAACATCCTGAATGATGGTGATTGGTGATCAATTAAATGTTTAGTGAAATCAAATGGAAGAAAAACAACAGTAGAGCTCAGGGCTATGTTTAATAGTGAAGGTAAGAACATGAACATGAACAATGTGAAGAGAACTTAAGCAGCTGTGTAGCCAGAAGAAAACCATTAATCAGTGAAGCTAACTGGAGAAAAAGGCTTCAGTTTGCTAGAGAGCAGAAAGATTGGACTCTGGAGCCATGGAAGAAGGTCATGTGGTCTGATGGGTCCAGATTGATCCTGTTCCAGAGTGATGGGAGCATCAGGGTAAGAAGAGAGGCAGATGAAGTGATACAGCCATCATGCCTAGCGCCTACTGTACAAGCCTGTGGAGGCAGTCTATGATCTGGGGTTGCTGCAGTTGGTCAGGTCTAGGTTCATGTGTAGGTTCAGCAACATTATGAGGTCAGCTGGCTACCTGAATATAGTGAGTGAGCAGGTTATTCCATCTTCCCTGATGGCACGGCCATATTCCAAGATGACAACACCAGGATTCATGGGGCTCAGGTTGTGAAAGAGTGGTTCAGGGAACAGGAGACATCATTTTCACCACAGAGTCCAGACCTGAACCCCATGGAGGATCTTTGGGATGTGCTGGGGGTCGGATTCTCCCATCATCAATACAAGATCTTGGAGAAAAATTAAGCAGCACTAGATGGAAATAAATGTTGTGACATTGCAGAAGCTTCTAGAAACAACGCCACACAAAAGCTCAAGGTGGTCCAACCAAATATTAGTGTGTAACTTTTTTTTGCTGGCTGCTACAATTTTAACAAGCTTGAAAGTGAATATTTGGTCTGAACTTTATTCTTCAACACAAACTGAACCTTCCTCAACAAACTCTCTTGTCATCTCTTTAAGTCGTCTTCAGGGATAGTTCTTGAAGGACTTCCCAAAGCTCTTCTTTGGATGTTTGGTGCCTTTTATTCTGTTTTCTGTCCAGATGCTGCTTTAATAATGTTTAAGTTCAGGCTCTTCTTAACAATCATCCTTCCATGGAGACCATTTCTGATGAAACTGCATGTCTCAGGTTCTGTGTCAGGTCTTTGCTGGATTTCTTTCTCCCATTTCTTCAGGACATCACTTTCCGACTCTGTTCATAGATAGCTTTTTAGGCCTGACACTTCTTCTTTTCTCCTCCACTTGTCCAGTTTCCTGTAATATATTTGAAGAACAGACTGCACACCATGCTGAGATATGCCACGTTTCAGCTAAATGAGAATTACCTCATTGGTGCAGAAATACAGTTTTATGGATTTTCCATAAAAGGCAACTTAAGTGATAGGAACAAATAACGTCTGTAGAAAAGATGTGCCTAAATATTCTGTACTATGTTATGTGCATCTTTTTCGTCATTGAGTTAGGAACCGTTTTTATGGCTTAATAATTCATAGGTCTGTATTCTGTAGCTTAACAATAACAATGAAAAAAAAAAACATATTACTCTGAAAGTGTTTTAAAGCTTTTGATTCTATATTATATTTTATATGAAGCACCTTTGAACATGTAGAAAAGCACTCTCATTCTTCTGCATTGCTTATTTGTGCATTTTTTCTGCCGATATTTGAACCATTGAAGTATCCCTGCATGATTAAACACTGAGTCTATATTTAGTTTCCAGTTTTTCACGTCAAATATTTTCCCTTGCAGCTAAATACAGAGAGGAATTCAAGCTCATCATCGACCGCATTGCCTTGGTGAAGTCAGAGGATGTAAGTGAACTTGTGAAATACTTTTACCTTTTGTGGGAAAAGCTGTGGTGACGTAGACTTTCTGCTCTTATCTCCTCACCACGCTGAGGCATGAGCAGGTGAAGAAGTCATCGCTGGCAATGGTTCATGTAAACTGTTTTGACTAAACGGGGAGTGGTTCAAACCTCTTTCTTAAACAGAACTTGTCGTACCCACTGGTTTCCCAGAGAGACCGCAGCTGCAGTTTTAATGGTTTCGGGAAACTGTTTTTAGTTTTGAAGTATTTTCACAAATTGAGGAGATTTTGAAAGATCCAAGACCCAAACTAAGTTTACTTATCATGTAATGATACTCAGAGGGTTTTTTTTTTTACCCTTGTAAAAGCCACAATCCGTCATTTCTTCTTCACTCAAACTATATTTAACACGTTTTAACTCTGAAATACAGAACCAGTGCAGCTGTCTTACCTTATGGTAGCTCATCAGATACAGGCGCTAGGTTCAAATCCCTTGGCATTACATTTCCCGCTTTAATTAGGTTTCAACTTCTAAATACTGAAACTAAATACCATGAAACCACAGACAAGTGTTTTCAGCAGGTGGCATCACAAGTTGGGTTTCCATTTTCTTGTAAAGTTGATCTGAAATTATGTTTTCAAAAGCTTCAAAAAAATTCAAATACACATTTTTTTTTTCTCTTTTTGAACCGATAGTTGTTGTAATTAAGGAGAAGTAGTTGCTCCAACTAGAATTAAACTTCAGTAAAGAAATAGGTAAATAAATTCTTGTGGATATCCACAAGAAGAAAATGGAGAAACATTTTAAAAATAGCTTCAATCTTTGGGGATTTCTGCCATTTTGCATCATGCCATACTTGCCTGTAACCAGACGGATTTTACTACAGAGCTCAGATTGTACAGAACATCACGATTTTCAGGATGCAAACAAGGAATTTGGAGACAATACAGGAGGTCTTTGTTGGGTTCATGTAAAGATGACGGCTGTAGAAGCAAGAGCTGTGACACGGAAGATGTTTCTTCACAAATGTCGGCAGGTGGTAGCAGATGCGAGGTAATTAGGACTCGCCACCGCAGTAATGGCGGCGATGCAACATGGTGCAACACAGAAAACAGTTCCTGGATTCGTCTGTAGCGGGAGCGTCAAACTCCGGTCCTCCAGGGCCGCTATCCTGCAGGTTTTTCTTGTTTCCCTGCTCCAACACACCTGATTTAAATCCAATGGCTCCAAAAGCTTCTTGTCAACGTCTTCACTATGACCCATTCATTTCAGTCAGGTGTGTTGGAGCAAGGAAACAACAAAAACCTGCAGGACAGCGGCCCTCGAGGACCAGTTTGGCATCAGTGATTTATAGAAATAGAAAAATCTGCAACAGCTGCATCATGTCAATGTGGACCCAAATGTTTCCAACACGTTGTTGCACACCTGTTTGTTCAAACGAATCAAGTCTTGCTTTTTATCTGATGGTTAGGACTGTGGGTGCTACTGTGCTTTTTGTCCTTATTTTGAGAGACATGTTGTTTTTATCCAACTGCCTCAGGGTGAGAAGTATCTCATCTTAAAGAAGAAGTACAGGCACTTGCTGCATGAAAGAGACGACAAACATCAGAGGACGGATGGAGACCAAGTGAGACACCTGAACCCGACCGGATCCACAGCCACTGCGCAGTGGGAGGCTGCGGACACCCAGACTTCTTCCATCCAGAAGGAACAGCAAGATGAGCCGATGTCATGTGGAGATCTGGATGCAGAGGTGAATTTAAGACCTAATATCCTCTTAAAAAACAAAATCTGGCAGGATTCAGCTAAAACTTAAAACTCTCTGGATCTGCCATCGCCTCAGCACACTGTAATTCCCATGCTAGTCTCGCATTTATTTACACACAGAGCCCTTTTTGTTGGTGCATTCTGCCTCGCTAGCATGTGTCAGCATTTACTGAATGGATGTTTACACAGAGAACCACTGTATGAGATATAAAAAGCTATTTTGCTGCAGTCAATAGAAGTCAGCCGTGATGAAGGAAAGAAGGTCAAATGATTTACATGAAGACTAAAGCTTGTTTAATGCACTGTAATCCTAAAAGTACTATTTATTTTGTTCATGCAATAAACTTCAGCATGTAATAATAGATTTAGGTGATTTAATGCAGGCTATGCTGCTGGTTAAGTATCGTCACACATGATTGTTTAAGCCAGCAGTAAAGAGAATAAAATGATCTGTCCTCGCCCAGATGGTGATGGGCGGAAAAGAGCAAATAAAGTGCTAATGTTGGCTGTTAACCGGCACTTGACACAGCTGACTGTGATCACACAGTGGCATCACACACACTGAGTTAACAGCACATTTATGTCTGTGCTAGTGTAGGATCAGCATGCAGGAACAGTCTGTATGTAGCACCTCCTGTCATCCAGACCCAGGAGGGTTCGGCTCAAAGAAACAGGGAGGATGAAGAAAAAAAAAACTTCTCTAACCTGATTATTGTTCAGGTTAATGAAGCAAAGAGTGTAAAAGGATCGGCTGCTTCAACAAGCCTCTCTCTGCTGCTTTATTACAAATGTAAACAAATCTTACTGTGAATTTGAGCTTTCAAAATATTTCTACATAGAAAAGTTCAAAGAAATGTGTCCGAACTTTTTCTGCTGTCGCCTGTTCACAGTTTGCATCAAATGTTCTCTTCAATCCGATCCCCCATCCTGTGCACGCTCAGGACGGATTGTAACAGTGGAGAGGAAAAACTCTCTTCCAACAGGAAGGAAGAACCTCCGGTAAAACCAGACTCAGGGAAGGGCGGCCAGTTGTGGGTGGAGAGGACAGGAAAGAAGGGTCAAGAACTACGGCCCCGTTTACATGATGACGCTGAGGTTTTGTTGAGGTTTGGCCTCTCATCTACACAGCAGCAGAGTTTTTGGTGGATGAAAACCACAAAGGTTTGAGAACGGACTCCAGAGGGAAATGTTCTTTAAACCCGAGATGAATCCCGTCCTCGTAAAGTGAACTGGAACCATGTGGTATGAATGATGTATGTCATGTCACCATGTGCCCTCAGGCTTGTTTACACTCGCGGACAGCGTGACAATGGCAACAATGGCGGACCTCTGTGTTCTGTTTGTGCAGCTGAATCTTAAATTATTTGACTCTTAAAGCAGAATCTGCTTCTTGTGCAACATTTCTGCTGCCAGCAAAGAAGCTGGGATTACATGCAGAGGGGTTACCAAACAACCCCTCTGGATACGACCAGGGAGAACAAGTCTGATGAGGATGTCGTGCACACATGAGGTGTTCCTTTGCAAAGTTTCCCCGTCCACTTCAAGCCTGGCATGCAGACCACACCCTTTCCAGTTTTATTTGTTTTCCTTCTGCATAGAGATGGTTTTCATTCTGTTGTTGTGTAAATGCAGATTTTTCTAATATGCAAAAGGAAAAGTTTTGGGTTTTGCATACAAACCTCGTCGTGTTAAGCCAGGAATACCTGCTGAGAAAGAAAAAAAAGCAAAAGCAAGCGATAAAAATGTCAAGCTCGACTATGTTTAAAAGCCAGTGCAAAGAATTAGGCCTTGAACAGGGACTTAAAACCAGAAACAGACTGGGCAGTTCTAACGTGGAGCGGCAAACTGTTCCACAACTTTGGACCAGCAACCGAGAAAGTCTTGTCACCCCTGGATCCGAGCCTGGAAGACTACAGAAGGAGCTGGTAGAAGACCTCAGAACCCTGACTGGAGCATGCTGGTGCAGCAGCTCTGATAAATACAAAGGAGACAAACGGTTTAATTCAATTCAATTCAATTCATCTTTATTTGTATAGCGCCAATTCACGACAATGTCATCTCATGGCGCTTCACA
>JAOXYM010000014.1:2476878-2488540 GCA_028567055.1 Leptatherina wallacei | reverse complement strand
TCTTTCTTTCTTTCTCTCTTTCTTTCTTTCTTTCTTTCTTTCTTTCTTTCTTTCTTTCTTTCTTTCTTTCTTTCTTTATGTTCAATATCTTCACAGCAGAAATCAAATGATACCAAACTGTGTTCCACTGTAATGAAGGAACCTGTGTATTTCAGAAGGTTTTTGGACGCTACACGAGCCTAAAAGAGCAAAAAGAAAAAAGCTTTTATAAAAATAAGAAGATATTACTTGATGTTATATATATATTTTCACAATATTTTACAAGCTAGACGTGGTAGTCTTTCATAAAAAATGATGCACACTCTTTTCTCACGCCGTCTTTTACAGCAAAACTGCTGTTTAAGCTGAAAAATAGAGAAAAAAAAGACCTTAAAATGGTACTGGCAAAACTTATTTCACCATATAATCATGTGAGGCAAAACCTTAACATTTAACATTTTATTTCCTCATTTTATGCTGCCTTATACAAGAATAATATCTAAAATACACAAAGACATATCAGATTTTGACCATGAATGCAATACAAAGGGTCTGAACTGAAATAAGAGGCAATAACATGACTTGATTGACAGCTAAATCAACCAATAACATCAAATAAATCAGCAACTGTGGGTTTATGGGTATAAATGAATCTGCAAACTGTGTTGCAGCTGTGTGAGTTTCCAAAGTTTAACAAGGAGGGAAACCAAACAGGTGCTTTACTTGCGTGTTTTCCTGTCATGATGCGGTCTGGACTGTGTTTTAGTTGAATAGAGGCAAAAACCAGCAGATTTTTCATTATTTTTCTTCTTCAACTGCAGTTTCACAGATGACTTTGGTGCTTGGTGTCAAAGAAAAGAAACGGTTGAGTCAAGGTGGTTGCTGCCAGCTCTGCTTTTCTCATTACTTATAATTTGCTGAGGAAGTTCAGTCATGTTCAGAATTAAATGCCATTTTTTATGCTGTTTGTAACATCTAAACAACATCATTTTTTTGCACAGTATTTATGTGATGAATATATTTTGGAATTAAACTTTCTTTTATATAAAAGTGAATGTTGGTATTTTCTGTTGCGTCTGCATTATTCACATCCAACACAATTATAAACCGTTTTTTATACGTCAGCGGTTCGCAGGAATCAACTGCTTCTCCAACTTGTGATAATTCTTTTTTTTTTCTTCTCTCAACACAATAACTCAAGTTTTTTAAGCCGCCTTTGATCTCACTTTAACTACCTGACTTTGTGGGCTACAGATGGAGCAAATATGGGCCCTGCCAACTCTCCATACGGCTTTAGACCTTAATTCCTGATTAGCTGAAAAGGGCAGCACTTGCTTTTGGGTCTTTGGGTATCACACGACACAGAGGGGAACAGAGGCGAGTGTTTTTGTGCTTCATTTTTGAAGCGGGGATGTTGGAGGGATAAGAGGGAGTTTCTGTAATAGATACTTATCTTACTGCCCTCAAGCCCCTCAAACAAAGTCCCCCTCTGAAGAGATTATAACCCAGGGAGGGCACATTAACTCTAATCCCATGCTTTGAGGCCTTGCACCCCCATACCACCCTCCTGCCCCACTTATTTCAACCCTTCTGTTGTTTGGAGGGGGGGGGGGGGCTGCCTTGTATCCAGTGCATGTATGTGTAAGGCCTGTGGCTACACATGAGGGTTGAGTGTGTGTGCATGCAGGTGTAAGTTTGTGTGCGAGTTGTAGGGGGTGGGGGGGGGTGACTGTTTCAATAGCACGCTGACTCTAATGAAAAGCATTGAGGGGTGCATACTGCTGTGTAACTGATTCCTCTCTCTGAAGAGATTAGGCGCTACATTGTTGGTGCGGTTGCTCATTTCCATGAGAGCACAGCCTCCCACCAGCGGCTGCTTGGCTTTGTTATTTTGAGTTGGAAAACACAGAGGCCAATGTCCCCGGTTTCCTTGTTACCATTGTTTCACAAATAGGCCAAAATGTAGATGTCACGTCACAGATGCCCAATAACCTCATTAGCCCTCTCTGTGTGGGGGCTTTGCAGAGAAAATAAAACATGCATGAACTTCACTTTGTTCAGCGGACAGAGTTATGGTAACCGTACTTTTAAAAGCTTTTTGTTTTCGCTGTGAATTTATGAGGAAGGACAACGATGATTGGTGAAGCAGCTGCCCCTGTCTTGTTCCTTATGTCGGCAGTTTATTCGTGACACAATTACACCATTATTTAGGTCTTTTAAAACCTAAATTATACATGCATGCATGCATTAGCTTTATGTGGTGTATTATAATGGAAGTCAGGGTGGTTGTAAATCTGTGAAACATGGAGTGCCTCAGGGAAACTGTCTTGGGCCACTCGTGTTTGCAAATTTTACAAATAATCTATTTTAAAAGTCTTATATTTCAGTGTACACTGATGGTTCAAATTGGTCAATAACAACGATTACAGATTTAAAAACAAATTTAGGAAAGGCACTGAAATTGGTCAGAAGCTATAAATTTGATGATATATTAATTCAGTTTATAATAAGCTACATGTGTAGCCACAGCTAGCCTGGGGCAGTCTGACGGAAACGTGGCTTCCAGTCTGTGCCAACAGACCATCAAATATTCATTCACATTCAGACATTTACTTTCAATGTTTCCAAAAGAACTAGTGTGGTAAAAGGAACATATTCTCAAAACTAAAGCTTCATATTAGTATAAACATGAAAGAGAGCTAATTACTTCTTAAGACCAGAACTTTGTTTTGCATTTCAAATTCAAATTATATCTATCTATATATCTATATCTATATCTAGCTATATATATATATATATATATATATATATATATATATATATATATATATATATATATATATATATATATATATATATAGATAGATATGTTGGCCTACATATATAATACTTGTTGCACAATATGCTGTTTTCTAACAAGGTGATTAACCACAAAAAGCCCCAAAAGAAGTATTTCAACAATTAATCAACCTCTAAATGTTCTGTTTCAATGACAACTTGTATCTAAACGGTCATAATGTTCACATTTTGAAATCATCTGACCAAGATGACACAGAATATGACAAGTTATTATTTAGACTTTCACATTTTATGTTGCGGTTTACCCATCGCTGCTTTTCTATCAGTTAATGGTTAGAGATGAAGGAACTACTACAGTATGATTCTACTTAAATATCCTACATTCATTATGTAATATCAGTGTAGCATAAATATTTTGTACTTTCTGTAAATGTCACCCCAAAGATGAATATACCTAACTCACATTATTGATCACAGCTTCATTATTTAGATGGATCATTGTTTTTCTAATTATTCTATTAGAAACTTTGACTAAAACCCCACTTATCTTCAGCTGTTTTAGTAAAAACAAAACAAAAAAAACTCTCTGAATTATTCAAAAAGACATGTTACCTGTCAGCTGTCGAAACGACTTGATTTTGATCATTGCAAGAAAGAAATTCTCTCACATTTAGAAAAAAAACACTATTAAACTATAATCTAAACAATTAAACTTTCTAAGTTGATATCATTTGGTGTAAAAGGATTTCAAGTAACGTATCGATCTGCAATGTCTGTTAAAGCTTGGTGAAATAGGATGAAATACAGAGTTTAGGGTTAGGGTTAGACTGCAGGCGGAAGCAGATGTAAAGGATAAAAACATATTTTACATGCAGCAGATTAGTAGAAACACTGCTGACAGACGACAGTGTTGCAAGGCAAAAAAAAAACTCCTCTAAACGTAACTGTATCACAATAAATCTGAATGTTTTTCATCAGATTTCACGCTGGAACCAGTCTGCATCAGGTTATAATAATAAAAGGCATCCCTGACTGTTTTATGTTGCACATGTGTGCAGCAGAAACTTGCAGCTGAGGTGGATAAACAAGCAGCAGAGAGCTAACAAGCTGATCTGCAACAACGAGCACACCAGGGAGGGAAACTGCTCTGACGGGGATACAGAAAACCAGCCCAGGCCCCTGGCTGGGAAACCTGGGGGCCCCTATACATGGAGATACCAGCAGCAGCAGCAGCAGCTGTCACACCGGCCATCACAGACCTACCCAACGCCGCCTGTCACTCACCCAGCGGAGGGCCGTCAATCAGGCTGCACCCAGGAGGGAGCTGGGAGGCGGGCCACTGCCCGGCCTTAAACAAAGACATACTTACATTTGCAAGCGGTTTCAGCGCCAGTACTATTTTGAGAGAATGATAGAGTGACCCTGATAAGAGTAATGACAAAGGACAAAGAGTAGAAGGGGGTCTGAGAAGAGGGAGAGGGGGGGTCGCATAGTAAAGAGGTGGGAGAGCTTGATAACATTCACACTTTGCTTACATCTCCCATTTGTGTTGGTGCACCAAGAAAATCCCATTAGGAGGAACGTGGAAGCTGGCTGGAGGCCAGCATATCACTCTGGTTATCATCCCAAATTCCCACTTTGTTGGCAATTTTATCCTTAAAAATAAAAGTCTTGCATGTTACGACTAAACCCCCTTCATCTCAGTTTCGATGAGACTTTGTGCCAACTTTCTCCCTCTTCAGTTTCAAGTCCAGGTAAAAGTAAACTGACAAGCAAAAGGTGTGAAAGACTGTGTGGATTCTCTTTAGTTGTCTTGTTCACACGTACCCCTGAGCTATTCTAGCTGCATGTTGAGCCCCCTTTTGTCTGCTTGCAGGTAAGAGATGGCCTTTTAACTGAGGTCACACCTAAAGCTATCGTCCCGATCTGTTTCATCAGACAACTTACAAAGTCATTCAACATTTTATCCCGAAGCAGCTCCTTCTGTTTCAGGGAATCTGCAGAGGATTTGCAGATAAAGGAGGACACAGGGCACTGTTTCGCCACAGAGCAGAGCACCGGGCTGCTGTCAGAGATAAAGGTTGATTTCATCCTCTTTGCTATCTTCGCTGAAGACAATCCTCTTCCATTTGGTCACTTTTTCTCTCCTGTAAACGACTGACATCCTAACAGCAAACAGCGCAACCAGAAACCTGTCGGAGCTGGACCAACACCTGCATTGTGGCAGAGCTGCCAAAAGAGGAAGAGGATGAAAAGAGTCCCATGAGCAGGACAAAAGCTGCAGCCCTGAGCTGTTTGTGTTGAGAGATGTAGAATACTGATGCCATAAGCCGTCTTCTCTTTGCTCTCTTAGTCGCCTCATTGTTGCTCTTGTACAAATTTGCTTTAGGCTATGCAGACCGCACCCAAATAAATTCCTCCTTTCCCTCTTTTATCACCCTTTTTCTTTTAAATGTTGCAGCTATTTCTCCTTACATACAGACCTATCCTGAAGAATATCTAAAAACCCCTAATATAATTGATTTTTCAAGAAGGATTCCTTTATTTTTTGGGTTTTCTTATTTCTTTAGGTTAGAGGTGTTAACTTCAAGCTCATATCATAAAGAAAACCAGCAAATCCTGCCTGAGAAGCTGAACTGAAAACTGACAGAAAACTTTAAGGAATCTTTTTTCTGTCCGATAGTTTCAGCTTTATCTGCAACATTCTTTCTAAATTCACTAATAATATCTCAAGATTTCATTAAGCATATGCAATGTTGACACTGTTTATCAAATGACTCTTAATAAAATAATTCTTTAAATCGGTTTTAGTGCAACCAGTTTAAAAGTAAATGCTTTTTTAAGTAAGTAATGAATGAAAGAATTAAAGTGTCCTCATGTTGAAGCAGGTTGAGTTGCAACAACCTTTAGCATTCATGCTAAAGGAGAGAAAAAGTGCACATTTTTCTGACTTTTTATTTTCATTTTTGCAGAAGTAGCAGAAGTTATTTGGTATAAATGTGTAAAGAGGAGCAGGACATTACGACACACCACTGTGATTCATGCTCTGTGTGATTTGGCCTGCTCTGGAAGGATCTGTCATTTGTAAAGCTCTGCTTGGTTTACTGCTGCCTTACCCTAATTACTCAGAGAAGTGGTGATTCTTACAGGATCAGTTGTTGCTTTCTGTCCCATATGCTCCGGCTGAACTGGGGGAAAAGGTTTTTGTTGACTTTGCACCTTCTGCTTTGAATATGCTGCAAAAAGACTGGAAACTAACTGAGTTAGTCGTACGGAGCACCTTTAAATCCAAACTGAGAATCCTTTGAGACCGACTCGACAACATGGACTTGTTTGTTGGTGAATGTAACTTTTCTCTTTTTACTGGTCTTTTGTGTTTTTACTGGATTTGCTTGCTTCCTATCTGGGACCAGGACTCCTTTGTCAAAGAGGTTGTTGATCTCAATGGGATTTAAAGGTTAAATAAAAAAACAAAGATGAGAGGAATGATTTTAAGGCAAGCTATGGTGTTTTCCCCCGAAACCAAATGAGGTATTCTAATGACTTCAAAACTGTCTTCTCTTAATTAACCTCTGAAAAGTCAAACAGTCCTGGAAGCAACTTTTTTTTCTCGTTCATTTAGAGTAAAATAGTTTTTTTTAAAAAGCATCTAAATACTTAAATCAGTGAATTTAACTATGGCAGGGTTGTAAAGCAATGTAATGAAATAGAAAAACCCCATTTATCTTTGCCTCTGACGTCTACAGACATTTATACAGTAAGAAACCTGCAGGTTTATCAAACTCTACTGTTTCTTTTCTTTGTGACAACGAGGGGTGTCAAGCTCATTTCAGTTCAGGGGTCACAGAACAATTTGATCTCAAGCGGGCTGTAATTAATTACATAATAAACTCTTCATTTTGTCCTTTATTTTAGAGCAAAGAAGCACATTATTAAGATGTTTATATTTAATGAACAACCTAGAATCTCTTGCTAAACAATAATCAACAATATTTTGCCCCAGTTTATCATTTACACATGCATAACAACTTCTAGATCATAATGAATCTACAAAACATTTAATCACAGGTGAAAAAAATACAGAACTATGATGATTACAATAAGTAGAAGTTATTTTAAATGTGGATCTGTGCTGAAGTCCTGACCACCTGAACTGAATCGCCTCATTATAAAACTTAAGAAGGATAAAAAATATATTTATAAAAGTTATCCCCCTGCAGTGTAAATGTATCATATAACATAAAAAATCCACTTCACATGTTCATTTTCACATTTACCAAATTCATCCTACAGCCAGATTCGAACCTCTCTGGTGGGCCGGTTTTGGCCCACGGGCCATATGTTTGACGCCCCTGATCTAAAGCAACATGACAAATTCCTGATATCAGAGATGTTTATTGTCTTTCTGAGTTCATGCATTCACAGGTAAAATGGACAGAAATAATATTAAAGAATAAAATATGAATGCTCCTCTTTGATTTATCTCACTAACTTGCAGCAGTAATTTGCTGCAACAAGGCAATACATGTACTAAAAGGAGAGTTAAACTTTATTCTATCCTTTGTGTTTGGACTCCCCCCCCCCCAACATTTTTTATTTAGTTGTTTATTTGTGGGTGCTTAAATGTTAGGAAATGGAAAGTTGTTTTTCTCTTTTTGGTTTATCAAATTCAAATATCCTGCGATAGACTGGCGACCTGTCCAGGGTGTACCCTAATGCCCACTAATTACTGGGATAGGCTCCAGCCCCCCTTCCCTGCGACCCTGATGGACTAAGCGGTACAGAAAATGAATGAATGAATGAAAATCAAATATCATAGGGATGTTTAGTGGATGACATTCTCAGCAATCTTCTCCAGATTAGTAAAATAAATAAATAAACAGGGAACGTCTTCTCTGCAAGTTTTGATCCATCTTATTTCTTTAAGCTATTGCTGCTTCATCAAAGCCCTGCTCCCATTACCACCAACACTCCACCTCTAAAACTGTTAATAAAACAGTCAAATAATACAGATAAGAGAGCTTTGAACACAAACACCGGTCTGAACTGCGCGCTTCTTTTGAAGGACATGAGGGGGGAGAGCAAGCATGAGAAGTGTTATCTCGGCCTCTTATCTCTGACACACACACACACACATTCGCACCTCTTATCTCACAATTATCATATACATTAGTCAACACCTGTTTCACTTAACCTTGTTTAATTAGGGCCCATTGAAACTTTGAAAACTGTTATCAACGCGGCAGTTTGTTGTGGTTGGATGAATTAACACATATGAAGGTATTGGGCTGATGTCGTTCAGGTCAATTCCTCAGCAAGAGACAAGAGACTCTTGGTGGAACTTTACGCGCGCGTAAAGATCATGTCTTTGATTCGTGCGCGTAATTTGACCCGGTTGCTTAATTTAATTGAGGGAAGGACAGATCTGGAGGCGCTGAAGTGTCGGAAGCGGCAGCAGAAAGTGGCAGGATGTTGTTAACTGAATTTTTAAAAACTCTCCACCGATGAGTGCGAGACATGAGACGTGTTAAAGTCCTCATAAAAACAAGAAAAGAAAGAAATGACATCAAATGGCCGAGAAACCCAAATCATACCTGAAAACATAAAAGTGGAAAGAGTTATGTCTCCAAATTGATTTCTAAGTTTAGCAGACTTTACTTTATTAGTTGTAAAATAAATATATAAATAAATAAACATTTCGGTGTGCTTATAGTCGAAAGGGATTTGAGTGTTGTGTGCAAAAAAAAGCTCATCAGCTTTTTTTCCTTCTTAAAAACTTTTGCGTTTAAATGAAAAGTTCAGCTCAGAAATCTTTGCGATAAGACGCACATATTTAGTCTCTCCACCACAAACACTCAAAGGAACAGCGGAGAGCGTCTTTGATGGGATTTGTTGCCAGTGAAAGCTGCAGGTCTTTTGAACGTAGTTGTCAGTCAATACCAGAGGGACCTCCCCCTCCCCTCTCCTCCCCCCACGCGCACACACTCATGCTGGCAGCTGGGTGTATATAAACAGATCCAGGAGGCTGGACTGCCACTCAGACCTGGATAGACTGAGACGCAGTGACGATGCCGTCATCTCAAACTGGATTTGGCAACTTCTTCTTGGAGAGGAACATCAGCATGCCGACTGGATATCAGATCCCGGTGCTGGGATGCCCACCGGGCGTTCAACAGCAGCAGCAGGCTCAGCATCTCGCGGCGATGGCAGCCGGGGTTCCCATTACATACTCGGGACTACAGGGATACAACTTCATCCCCTATCCGCACCACAGGCATATTACACACATGGTGAGTCAATCATTTAGAAAATGACTCAGGCAGAAGCTGAATATCATGTTTTTTTCCAAGTTGCCTTGATTGTTTACCTAACATAAACAGAACAAGTCTGTCATTGTGCAGAGAAGCCTGCGCACTGGATAAAAATCTCGCCAAATTACACGCATGGTTACATTCCTTCTTTTCTCTCTCTCTATAGAACAACAGCTTCGACCTGAAGGCTGCCTCTTCCTACCACCACGCTCTCTTGGCTGCTCGCGGGGGTACTTTCTACCCTTCCTACCGCCCGGGAGCAGTTGAGGATCCCTCAAGGGTTGCAAAGGTGGCCACCCGGGAGAGCACGGGAGCGTTAAAGGCCTGGCTGAACGAGCACCTGAAGAACCCGTATCCCACCAAGGGCGAGAAAATCATGCTCGCCATCATCACCAAAATGAGCCTCACCCAGGTCTCCACCTGGTTCGCCAACGCAAGGCGACGTCTGAAGAAGGAGAACAGGGTCAGCTGGGCGTCGAAGGGGAAATCCGACGAGGAGGACGAGGAGCAGGACGGGGAGAGCGAGGACGACGAGAGTCCTTTGGAGAAATGTCATTTGGATGAGCGCGAGAAGGAGGAGGAGGTAAAGCCTCAAAGTGGCCGCGCAGACGCTGGTGAGCAGGTCGGGAGCGCGCTGGAGAGTTGCGCACCTGTGGATGCGCGCTTGGAGCAGAGCAGCGAACATGAGGACAGGGGACTCGGACTAGTCAAGAAAGTTGAAAACGAGGATTCTGAGCAAACACCCTCAGCTTTGGAAAATAAAGAGAACACAATGAGCCAGAAACCAAAAATCTGGTCTTTGGCGGAGACTGCCACCTCAGAGACTGTGAAGAAACCCGTGGACAGTATTTACCACCCAGCTGGGAAACTCTGGGCAGACTGGGCTTCACGAAACGGACTCTTACTTCCAACATATTATACAACTCATGAAATAGTCTGAATGGGTATTTGTACACAAACGATAGACTGTTTCTCCACATCTTTTGCACTTTATTACCTTCAAACCTCATGGACTCCTATGAAACTCTCGTGAGACCAAAGACCAGACATGTTGTGTTATTGTAAATAAACGTAGATGTATTTTTCAACCAGCAAGATGTAAATTATGTTTCCTTTGTCTTACCATGAAGAAGTATTTTGATAAAATAAACTTCCAGCGAAAAAAAAAAGAAAGAAAATTCTCTGCTCTGTTATTGGCTGGATGTTATACGCTTCACATCCATGTTGCATCACAGAAAAGTCATTTTGCATGTCAATCCCAAGTCTGTTAAATCCTTAATGGCAGGTTTAAAGTGCTCTTGCTGGGTAATCCCCTGACATTTAACATCAAACAACTACTTAGTATCTACATTTTTGTTTAAATCTAAGTTCAAATCAAAGGTTTTCTCTTACTTGGTAGGAATCCCTTTATTTATTAAGAATCTTTATAAGGAAACAGCTGGTTACAGGTCTGTTGAAGTGTTAGGTTCAATCTCAATTGTTAACATGTAAATTCAAAGCGCCTACTTCCATTAATCCGTGGATAATCAAGCTGAGAACAAAGGGCCCGTCTTCTGTTCTCACCTCAACAATTCTTACAAACAGGAACACACGGTGGGAAGATAAGCTACCAGCTGAGACACATTGTCACGACAAACAGTCAAGAAACCCTATAATTTAATATATTATAATAAAACCCTTGAACATTCCTTTCGGTTGAAGTATTTCCATCTAGTTTAGACTTTTATTTATATTAATCTTATAATGGGAGCTTTGCTATCATTAGATAA
Organism: Leptatherina wallacei; assembly: GCA_028567055.1. Lineage (NCBI taxonomy): Eukaryota > Metazoa > Chordata > Actinopteri > Atheriniformes > Atherinidae > Leptatherina > Leptatherina wallacei. The sequence continues at coordinate 2,477,682 of JAOXYM010000014.1, read as the reverse complement.
GATTTGGCGCCCTCTTGTGGATAACAAGAGTAACTACAACATAAAGAGACCGAGTTTTTTTCGGAGGAAAAAAAACGTGTTTTTGTCTCACATATGCTAATAAATATAATTTCACCAGACACACAGTTAGCATTATTTCATTTGGTGTGATTTTAAAAGTCAGAGAAATAAGTCTGTCTCTTTTCAACTCCCAAATTTCCCGTTTTAATTTGTCTAAAAATTTAATCAAATCTCTGAGTTTTCTAAACATCCCAAAATACATTACAAACATAGCTACCAATAGTTTATTGGTCCACCTTTATAACAACAAATTTGCCATTAAAAGAGCAAAATTTAATAACGAATAGAAGATTTCCCTTCATTAATATACAAAACTTTACTTCCTATTATATTCCTCAAAGCATGATGGGAATTTTCTCCATTCTGTTGAGTGAAGCTCTGTGATGGCGCACAGGGAAGAAACAAGCCCGCCTTTTAAATGAATTCATTTTAATGCAAATTACACACATAATAACACGTTGAATGCCATGAACAAAAGCCATGCTGTTGACAAACACAACATTTCAATTCCCAAAGCTAACACACCTGAACAAATAGCATATTATACTTTATTCTAAAATTCTTCTTGACTTGCGTCAACACTCCAGACTAATATATACATATATACATACTTAAGTGTTGGTACTGTTTAAAGCAAGTATGACACTAGACATTCTTTAATACATTAATGCCCCTTTCACACTAGCACCTACTCAGCCCGGCCCGGCACCACACCGCCCGGTTTGTTTGTGTTCCCATCACCAT
>JAOXYM010000014.1:2429204-2459196 GCA_028567055.1 Leptatherina wallacei | reverse complement strand
ATCCAGAGGAGTTCATAGTCCACCTACTGACTGTAATGTGTCCAGGTCCTGTGGCTGCAAGACAAGCCCACATCATCAGCCTTCCACCACCGTGCTTGACAGTTAGCTGTTGATGATATGCTCCACTTTGGACATTGTTCTGGAAGTTCTGTAGTCTGCTACCATGCCCTTTCTGCAGAGAAGACAATTCCTCCTGCAGTCCTTCCAAACAAACCATACTTGTTCAGTCATTAGCATGAACTTTAACATTTATAATGCTGAAGCCTTAAGAGTCTAAGATGTAGCTTCTTCTTTTTTTTTTTCCATTTCACCCGGTATTGCACAGTCTGACCTTGGAATTGCTGGGACGTAAACTCCTTGAAAGATTGGCAAATGTCTTTAGTGCTTTCTACTTGTGAAAAATCGTTCTTACTGCAGAATGATGGGCTACAAATGGTTTGGGAAAGCCTTCCCTTCCCAGACTGATGGGCTGTATACTCATTCATTTTAAGACCTGGTGAAGACCAGATAAATTAGATGAAACTTAGAACTGAAATAGAGTGTACTTTGTTTTTGTCATGACTGCAAACACATACTTTACCTCTAAACTGTAATGGAGTGTAAGTTTAATGAACAAAAAAAGCTTTATTTTATGTAAATGATTATCTTTCTCTTGCTTTTCATCTCTCCTGGCATTTCTATGACATATACACTCCCTGCTCCTGCCTTCTTGTTTACGACTTCAAACCTGCAGGAATTTGTGCTGTTCATTTAGCTCATATCTCATTCTTTGCCACACTATTTACTCATCTGATCGCATTACACTTGGAGCCAGGATGCATACAAGCTCACATTATTTTTTCACATATGAGTTACTATTCAGCAGAGAAAAGACAGACTCCATCTCAGTCGGGTAATATCACACGTATATGTTCAATAATTAACAAAGAGATGCTAAGGTGGTAACTAATGCAGGCGTAAAGCTGCTCCCACCTACTCTCATCTCATAGTGGTGTTTGAAGAGGATATTAGACAAGTTTAAGATGTGTTTTTCTTATTTTTGTGGTTTTGAGTAATTTAATCTGGTTGTCAACTTGATCCTCACCGGCAACCAGGAACAACATCCACATCCAGACAAGCATCGTTGGGATTTCTAATATTTTAAGTGATCTGCAGGAATTCCAGAAACCTTTGACAACAAAATGTTTTTTCACGCAGAAAAAAGTCAGATGTGGTTAGACCATGTGAATCAGAGTACAGTTTGTTGCTAGGAAATCTTGCAAAAATCCCAGGGATGTGATTTAAAATGGCTCACAGGGACAACATTTATAATGCAAGATTTTTGTTTTATGCCCCGTTGTCTCTGTTCTTTACCTGTAACAGTCATCCATTCACAAAACCAGTCTTTACAATACTGGATAGAAAACACATCTACATCATTATTTCATTAAAAACAAATCTCTTCTTGAATTTGATGGCAGCAACATATCTGATAAAGTTAAGATAGAGGCAACAAAAGGCTGGAAAGTAAGCGGTACCTAAAAGAAACAGCTGGAGGAATGTATTCCAATTAAATAATTTATGTTAATTGGTTAATTGGCAAGTTGATAACATGAATAAAAAGAGCACCTTAGAGAGGCAGAGTCTCTCAGAAACACAGATAAGCTACAGAAACACTTTTACAATTTATACAGCGATTTCAGAAAAATATTTCTCAGAATAAAGTTATGCAACTTCGAATCATCTTCCATCATCTAAAGAACTTAATATTATCAAAAGATTCAGGGAATCTGGAGACAAGAGCTGAAAAGCAGTATTGGATGCTTGTAATCTTGTGGACAGACTGCCTCCCTAAACACAGGCGTGGGAGGCACAGCCGCTCTGTATTATCTGTGGGGTAATGAAGTAAACAAAATGCAGTGTGGTTAAATTTAGAAACATATTTTATTCAACTAAGTAAAGTAACATGTCTGATACAGTCTCTGTAGCTTTACTTAGTACTTACTAGTGTTCGCTTGCCTCTGACAAATGCAGAAGTGCTTCGACTAAGCTGTTGTTGCATTTAATTGCCTTATGTGCTGATCCCGAGGAAGTCTTTGTCTAAACTTTAATGTGAACAAATCAAATAATAAAGTGCAGTAAGTGAAGTTTACAAGTCAAAAACTTCGGTAAAATTACTCTAATTTCACATTTTTATTATTTTTTCCAATTAGTCAGGTTATCACACAGACGTGAAACATTTAACTTCTTATATTCTAATTGAACTTTTAGCAAAGAACTTTTAGAGCATTGAACTCTTTTAAAGCCCGACCCAAGAGGAAATGGGGAGAAAAGTCCAATTTCTTTTAATCTGAAGTCTTTATTTGGCCCTTTAACATAATGTTAAAAAAATTAATAGAAATAAATTTTGTATATTTACCATTTATTACCGAGTCATTTGTCAAAATTATCTCAGTGAAGTCTTCTGTACCATGTTGGATACCTGCGTACAACAAGGTTTGGAGCAAATCTTTTACCATAAAGTAATGCAAAAGGTCTCAGAAACTGTATGTATAAAAAATGATACACACAGCATTAAAGGGTTAAACTAATTTATTTACTCTGTCAAGTGAACCATATAAGTGCTGATGAGTATTAGTTATATATATATTATATATATATATATATATATATATATATATATATATATATATATGTATATGAAGGGATTAAACAACAAGGATATACACAAATAAAATGGAACTACAGGAGTAATAAACAAGAATATATACATAAATATATATGCTCACCCACACACACACAAACATATATATAGGCCTACATGTACAAATACACATACATACACATGTATATTCACCTACACACACATACATGCAATATGCAGGCATATATGTAACTAATTGTTGTATGTTGCACATGCCTGTCTTTAATACAAATTCTCTTGGTGAATATTACATTATTTCACATAGTTTAATTATGTATTTTGCAATCATATCTAAATGTTGAGGGGGAAACTTCAGTCGCAGGAAGGGAGGATCTAAACATCCTGCCTCCCCACAGTGATTTCTGCCAAAATCACAGGCCAAAACCAACCCAGATAGCAAACTCAGCCACATCACCACCACATGTGGCCCACAAGGAAGGCTTCCCGTAAGAGGACCATTTTCTGGCCCACACAAAACTTGCCAGTGCCGTAACTGAGCCATAAGTGCCAAAAGTAGCCCTGATTCGGCCCATACACGTCTGCTACCTGGGAAGCCATTGTTTCAGTTCTTGAATAAATTTATTTATTCATGTAAAATCAATATCTATAGCAACTGTGAGGTAAGATGAGTAAAAGTGTAATGTTTTTTACATGTAATGGAGGACAAATAGAAAAATAACATAAAAATTCCCAAAGTACTTTAAGATGAGGAAATATTTCTGCATTTGATAAACTGTGTAATTTTATGTTCGAAGAGTATTTCTTTTTTTAAAGTGTGTTCATCTGATATGATTATTTACCTTGAGAGCCCCACTGCGCGTTGCCTATTTAATGACTGGAAATGTCGCCGTCCTAATTAAAAGTACACCTGTGGCTTCTGGCACCTACTGGGCTACCCTTTCCATCTCCATACTTTAATTTGCCAGGGCAGTGCCCAGTTTGTCTGATTACTAGTCAACAAAGAGCTTAATTTGCACTTAGGTGTGTGTATATGAAGAGTTTATTTTTAATTTTTAAATCGGGAGGGGCAGATGAGGCTCATGAGGCTACTAGTAGTGCTGAAAATGGTGAGAGATGTTTGATGTTGACATTCCTCTCGTTTGAAACCGTGACATGAAAGGCTGTGTTGGTTCTGGTGAGGGAATTATTGTCTGAAGACTTTAATGTCAAGGATTTAGAGGCGTGTTTATTCCAGCTTTGTACCTCGGAAGTGATTCTCATATAACAGGATTACTTTCTTCATCACTCATGAGTGTTTTTCAATAAGCTTGATTTTCTGGATTTACTACTTTTGATCCTGGTTTGGAATTGAAAAGTTGATAGTCAAAGGTGATGGACATCCAACATTAAGAAAAAGGCAAGATGGACGATTGTAATGCACGGTGTTCAAGTCAGTTTAGTTTATTCATAATGCCCCAATTCAAACTTTTGAGAATAGAAAGAGAAGCTTAGAAAGTCAGACTCTCTCTGAGGGGCTATTCAAAGAAAGTAAGCATATTACATTAAAGTCAATTAAATACAGTCTGATTCAATCTAATTATAATTCTATTCAATCCAGTTAATTCTATTTCAATCCTGTACAGTCCAATTCAGCATAATAGTATTAATGGAATGCCAACAAAGATGATATAACAGAAGAAATTAATGGATTCTATCAAATTGACACATAAGTTTGATGTCAAATTTAATTAATTAATTTCAGGGGGGATACTGTAAAATACACTGCTTGGCCCTAAAAAAAAACACTAATATTTTGTTGGACTGCCTTTAACCTTGAATCTCTGTGGCGTTGTTTCTAGAAGCTTCTGCAATGTCAGCAGATTTATTTCCATCCAGTGTCGTGTTTATTTTTCACTGAGATCTTGTATTGATGATGGGAGGGTCTGACCACTGTCAGGAGAAGAAAGCCTTCTCCAAGGGAGAGGGGCGCAGCTAAGCTAAATGAAATGTAGTTTTTGCCCTGCTAATACATCGTTTGTACTAATGGGCAAACAATGATAAATCAACACACATAAAAACACAAGAAAATCCACTGCCTGGCCAAGACATAGGGTCACACACTTTAATATCTAGCTTACATAACCACACACATTTGCTGTGGCATTGTTTTCTAGAAGCTTCTGCAGTGTCACAAGATTAATTTCCATCCAGTGTTGCATTAATTGCATTAATATTAATATTGATGATGGCAGAGTCTGACCACTGTGCAAAGCCTTCTCCAGCACATCCCAAAGATTCTCCATGGGGTTCAGATCTGGACTCTGTGGTGGCAGATCCATGTATGAAAATGATGTCTCCTGTTCCCTGAACCACTCTTTCACAGTCTGAGAACATGAATCCTGGTGTTGTCATCTTGGTTTATGCCAATGCAATCAGGGAAGAGGGAATAACCTGCTCATTCGGTGTATTCAGGAAGTCAGCTGACCTCATTCTTTGGGCGCATAATGTTGCTGAACCTAGACCTGAACCTGGACCTGAACCTGAACCTAGACCTGAACCTAGACCTGAACCTAGACCTGAACCTAGACCTGAACAACTGCAGCCACCCCAGATCATAGACTGCCCCCACAGGGTTGTTCAGTATAGGCACTAGGCATGATGGCTGTATGACTTTAACTGCCTCTCTTCTTACCCCGATGCTCCCATCACTCTGGAACAGGGTCAATCTTTATGCTCTCTAGCAAACTGAAGCCTTTTTCTCTCCAGTTAGCTTCACTGATTAGTGGTTTTCTTCTGGTTACACAGCTGCTTGAGTTCCCTTCACATTGTTCATGTGGAAATGTTTATTACTTTCACTATTAAACATAGCCGTGAGCTCTACTGTTGTTTTTCTTCCATCTGATTTCACCGATCACCATCACTATCCTTTAAGTTCTTAACCAAGTTTCAGTAATTTCTACATCTCCTTAGATGTTTTCTCTGCTTGATGCCAATGATCTGACCTTCTTAACAGACCAACATCATGGTTGTTTAAGAAATGAGAAGCTCGTCATTGCATCAGTTGGGGTTGAAGAACTTGTTTCCAGCTGAAAGAAAATTGTTCATGCAGTAATTATCCCATAGGAGGAATATGATGACTATATGCTTAGTTGAATCCAGGTGGTGGCTTTTCTTTGGCCAGGCAGTGTGTATTATAATGTACGGTACAAAAATCTAGAGTGAACATGCTGTAAATAAAGTCTATAAAGTTTTGTTTTCTTTCTGTACCGCTTAATGTACGTAAATACTTTTTAATTGTCTTCATAGAGAATGTTTGACTACACAAAGGTATGATAACAGAGAATGAATCTCAGTGACTTTGAGTGTGCAGTAAAGTGCTTTTCTTATTTTCTTTTACAGTATTATGACAGTGCAGAATGCAGAGATCACTTTGATGATTATTTGTTTGTTTTTTTTGTCTGTTTTTTACTAAATGCATTTGAAATGAATATTTCTTGGTAACTAACTGGATGCCCAGGATGCTGTGTCCTTAATGATTTCATTTAGTGTCTGATGAATGCTCTCTGAGGTTAACACATCTTTGGTTATATGATCTGAACAGGATAATTGATTGTGAGGCGATGGTTTGATTTTGATGGAAAAGGCCGAGGTTATGTGAATGTAGTTAGAATTTTTTGGATTTCTGTTAAAGGTTTGGGGAAAATGGGTGGAGCTGTAGCTTCTTATGGAACAAATATAAGAGTATCAGTCTAATCAAATTCCCCCGAGAAAAGCAAACATGAATCTTTCCTAAACAACAAACTCTTCCTTTGACATGTTCATCAGTTTACTTATTTGCTAACACTGTAATTGTGATTTTGCCAAATGAAGACTCATCTTACTGGCTCAAGAAAGACACACTATGTCATGTATGTAGATGTTTTAAGCATAACGCTCCTAATGAATGCCTCCCACATAAGGAATAAGGCCCCTAATGAATACTTCCCACAGCCCCCTGAATTATGCAGAGACATTTTCTATAAAACAAAAGAAATCCCATCAGCTTTGACTTGATAGAATGCAAATTTGTGCATCTCCCTTAGGCATTTGGGAGAAAGTAATTAAGCAAAGGACCCTTTGTCTTCTGAATGCTTTTTGAGTCATTTCATCGGAGGATAAGAGGATTTTCTGTCAAGAAAAAAGCTTTCATGTACTACTGAGTGTGTTGACTTTTTCTAATCTATTCTTCTTCCAGACATTTTCCTCAAAAGTTTTCCAGTGCAACCGGGGGAGCTGAAGGACAAACTCTTCATCATTAATGAGGAAGATGGAGGTCTGTCTGATGAGCACATCACCTCTCTGAGACGGTAGGAATTCTCTGATTTGTATTCATTCCTCATCGTGTCACAATTGAAGCTGAGAGTTGAATGACTTATTGTGCCCCAGTCAGAGAGCGTTTGATGTGCACTTTCATCGGTAGAATAAAAAACTAGCAGCTTAGCAAAATCATAAACACAAATGTGAATGCCTGGTACAGCCGGGACGATGTGAAACAGCGGAAACCACTGCCGGATGATGAAGAGGGCACACGGTTTGCACAACAGCGTTCACCATGTTCTTATTCTAAAGAGAAGCTTTTATCAGAGCAGCTTACTAATAAAAGTTTCATCTCTGGTTATTTGTGGAGATGGAAACTATTGACATGCCCTCAGGAGGAATGAGACACTGAAAGTGGGTAGAAATGCCTCCCGATTCCTACCTGTAGTCTACTCGGTGGCCCCTGAAAGGCAAGAGTGTTCAAATGTAATGCGTGGAGGATTTTATTTATTCTATGAAAACGTGACATATATTTCAATGCGCTCTGGCATATGCCTGAGGAATACAATATTGAAAGGACCATCCCAACAGGTGCTGCAATATTAATGATCCGTGCTGCTCCAATGGCACACAGGCCGGCTCGTCAAGACATGAATTCTTTTGGTTGGAGGTCAGAACACTCAGAGACGACGGAGGGAGGAAGGCCCATTCACGATGAGGGAGGTTCAAACTCAGCACCAGTTTTTTTACATGACTGCTCTCATCAGCGTCTCACTGCTTTATAGGAGGTGACAAGGATCATCAGCACCACTTGGCTCTGATCATTTCTCCAGGTCACTGAAAATCAATCTAATGGCCGTAGAGAGTGAACAAGGAGGGATGTGATGACAAGAAGGGGGCAAGAGTTCAAATGGGAAAACTAAAGTTAAAAAAAGGCAATATTCATTCATTTTAAATGAATAAATGTTTTCATGCTGACTTTTTCTTTTGCAGTTGTGTTTTATGTGCTGCTCTGTAAAAGTGCCAGACACGTTAACATATAAAAAATCTAGTGAAATAGTCTTCGAGGGGCCAAAACCAATAAATCTTCAGGTATGAGGTTAAATATTTACAACCCAGACTTAGGCAATGGAGCGTATGGTAAATGCAAACAGAAAGGCAGTGAACCCATCAGGTTTCATGATGCAGCATGTTGATTTAATTTAATTTAACATACATTTGCTTGCAAAATGTTTTTCTGCAGAATCAAATATAACAGAGGTTGAATAATTTTACTGCAAGAATGTGAGAAAGAAAAGATTTTTAATGTTGTCTTTTCTTCCCACAACATTTACAAGATGTTCTTGTGTTGAGGATGTCAAGTGATGAAGAAGCTTTGCATTGTTATGTTTAAAAATGTATGTGTGTCCCTATGTAGTATGCGTGTCACTGGAAAAAAAATGTTGTCTTGAAGGGAACATATGTTGCACTCAAACCTCCATGTACTTTTCTGCCTTGATGCTGCCATCACAGAAGTGGAAATGACCTTTGCCAAAGGGCGCTGGAGCTCAGTTTAACTCAACTTTGGTTACATAGTACAGCTTTTAAACTCAAACTGAAAATGCTTTGCAGAGCAAAAGCAAGGCTTAAAAGTAAAACACCTATTCACAATGTGGTCTTTCCTGGTAGTGGCAAGGAGCACTGTGGCTTTGGATCAACAGAAAGATCTTCAAGGAATTATTTCAATCTATGTTTGAGGACTTTGCTTTAAAAAAAAATCTGCTCATCTTTTTTAAAGACTTGATCTTTTGTAGGTTCTGCTTCTGTAGCACGTTATGGTCTTTATCATCTACAGTATTAGTTTATTTTATTATATCTTAAATCGCCCCATTACCAACTTTTTCTGCTGTGTTACAGGCCTGATATACAGTAGTATGTGAAGATGTATATGGAGCATGCCCTCCTCTGGACATTTTTGTCATTTTTTCTCAACTTTTTTTTCTTGGTGATCATTTCGGTTATGTTGCAGCTGGTGGCATGAATCCTAGCAATAACTTTTCTTTTTAGACAGTTTTTTAAAAAAAATCTAGTGTCTTTTTTTTTTTTTTTTTTAAATCGGGTGTCTTTTATACTCTGTTGATGAATTTAGTACCCTCTGGTGACCTTTGTGTCCAAAAGTGTCCACACAAAAAATCTGCTATAAAATTGTCATACATCAGTATCTTTTTCTGCTTTTTTTTCATAAATCATTTAAACAATCCTAATAAAAAATACCAAACATCCCAAAATGTTTATTTTTTAGAATTTTAACCCTTTAAATGCCAGTTTGAAACATTTTCAATGAGAATAAATATTGCGAGGATGGGGCTTTGGTGGTGATTATAGTCTTGGATATGTCAAAGATCAGCAACAAAATTGATTTGATTTCATTAGTATTTTTTATGTATCAGATACTTCCTCTGGTGACCTTCATGGGCAAAACTGCCCCCTCTGACTTCCATTAAAGCTACATATTTTAATCTCACAGTCATTACTGTCTAAAATCATTTATTCTTTAATGTCAGCATTTTATTTGGAAGAAAAGTAGTGATATTTGATATTTTTGCTGGATTCCACCAGATTAAACCGGTTTTCCATTGTAGGCAGATGCAGGAAATCTTTGTATTTTTGACAGTTATATTATGGAGCCGTAGGGCCACTAAAAATGATTGAATGTTTGGTATTTTTGAGCAGGATAGAAGTTGTTTAAATTATTTATGACAAAGAAAGCAGAAACAAATATTGCTAAATGACAATTTTATTGCAGTTTTTATGCGTGGACATTTTTGGCCATTAAGGTCACAAGAGGGTACGAAATTTAAAGAGGGCACAAGGACTAACAATTTAAATTAAGCTGACAAGAAAAACGTGAAATGTCTCAGATTTATTTGTCTGCAACTGAATAGAATTAAAAGTAAATGCAGAATTCACTTCTTTTTTTTCTTTTTTTCTTTACATTTCCCTACTGTCCAAACTTTTCTCATTCATGGATACAGGGATCAAATCACTGATGCAAAACATACAATTTCAAGTTATTCTAAAGCAACTTTGCATCTAAAAAGTACATTGATGTTATTTGTATCTATCTTCAAGGTATGTCCCCACCATGGACGATGTGGAAATGTACAAATCCCACAAAGGACCTGTTACAGAACTGCACATTGTGGACCAGTACATGATGGAGGTACAGTTTTAAAATCCCAAGATTAACACCATCTTGTTTCTGTCACAGGGTTGACTCAGAGAGAGAGAGAGAGAGAGAGAGAGAGAGACTTGTTTTCACACTTAGGAACACGGAGAACAGCCAGAATCCACACAGGAAGGCCATCATCTCCAAACCCACAACCTTGCAGTGTTAGCCGCTGCACCACTGTGCTGCCCTAGTTAGATCTGTCTTTACTACAGTTAAGACAACAAGTGCACTGACTTCTGAGCCCATGACCAAAGCAGAATCTAATGCAGCATGTGCAGATTCACCCTATATGTGGAAGAGCCTGTTGAATCTGCATTCATTTACCTCATTTACACACTGTGGGTGTTATGACAAGATTCATCTAGCTAACACCTTCTAGCAAGCCAGGCGGTGATCTGGGCTGCATCTGGGCTGCATGGCTCAAGGTTGCGGGAGGGTAACAGATGAAAGTCCTCACTGCCTCTCAGGAATATCTGGCACCAGCCAGAAGGACTTTTATATGCAGAAGACACGGTGTTAGCGTCTATGAAAGACTTGTGCCTTCAATTACAGACAGTATTCTTGTTAACAAACATGTCTGCAGACTAAAAGACTAAAAAAATTCTAAATCCACACTTTTTGCCCTAAATTTACCATCCAATTAAACATTACTGTTGCTCAGAGTCAACTGATTTCTCCACGAGACACACACACTCGCATTTCTGCTCTATTTCATACTCATGTTACAGAATGTGTGGTCTGCTGGTGCTTAGTTCTTTATTAACTGCACCTCACATCACAGTCTATCAATGTGCTATTTTTTTTTTGCAAACAGGATAATAACAGAAGTAATAGATGCGAAAGCTGGCAGAGTTTTTGTTGCCTTTCCATGTAAGAAGTGAGACAAAAAAATCCCCCCCCTGCAGAAGTCAGATATTAAAAATCGAAATTCTGTTTTTCCTTGTTTGACGTGTAAAAATGTAAATGCGCTATTTGGTGCTTGCTAATCTTTTGTATGCTTTTATTGAGTTAAGAATATTTCACCAGCAAATTTCATACAAAGTTCAGCTGAGGAGGCCCTTCAAAAAGCTTCGGCTTGCTGATCATTATTGTCTTCAGTGTGTGGAATCCATTCTTTTGAGCACAGAGCACACAGAGTCATTGGAAGTCCTAAAATCTTAAAACATAATTTTTTACCCTCATTTTCCACAGTTGGCAAGGTCCTCTTTTCATCAAAGACTGCTTCAGTTTTTTTTTCTTTTCATGGAAACATACCTTTAGTTATTGTGACCAAAAAAAACTAAATTTTTAACTCCGTCTTCCTTTGACACATAGCTTTGTGATGCCGTCACATGTTCTGGTCTCCTTCTTATATGCCTTTTATGCGAAAGATCCCTTTTTATCCGTGATGCACCGTGAAAAACCTAATCACACCAGATAATGTGCACCAGGGATATTTGTTGCTTTTACCATCTAAATTTCATTAGTGTTCAGATGTCAACACAAGCTTATATAAATCTATCAAAATTTTAATTCGGTTGCCAGGAAACATAACACAGCAGCGTTCATGTTTTGAATCCTGGCCGGTTCAAAATTAGGTTCGAGAACGCGCCCGGTGTGAAAACCCTCAGTTTCCTGTTCTTAGCTGCAGGAGGAGCACCCGGTGTGCTCTTCTGCTGCTGTAGCCCATCTGTTCAGACATGCTGTTCTGCATACCTTGGTTGGAACCAGTGCTTATTGGACTTCCTGTTGCCTTTCTATCATCTCCAACCAGTCTGCCCATTCTCCTCTGACCTCTGACATCAACAAGACATTCTGGTCCAGACAACTGCAGCTCACTGGACACTCTCTCTTCTTCAGACCGTCCTCTGTAAACCCTGGAGATGGTTGTGTTGGAAATCCCCTTTCTTCCTCATTCTGATGCTCACTTGAACTTCAGCAAGTCCTCTTGACCAAACATGACTAAATACAGAGTTGTTACTATGTGATTGGCTGATTAGTTATTTGTGTTAACAAGCAAATTAATATTTGTGCCTAATAAAGTGGCTGGTGAGTGTATATTAAAGTTAATTATAGATTCTTTTTAAAGTAAAATGTTCTTGGACACCTTTTCAGGTGGTTGTGAGGAGACATATTGGTTCAAATTAAAGGACATTTTCATTCTACCTTCCCACTAAGTTACACAAATGATTTATGTTTTATTTATTTCTTTACAGTTTGTCACTCCACAGTAGAGAAGAACTTAGAACCTGATATCCAATAAAATTTGCCTGCTGTGTGTCTAATGCATCCTCATAGAGTTTCCAAATAAGCTGCAGAGCTGTTGTCATACTGACAGTTGAAAAACGATTTCATCATCCGTTTTAATCCTGAACAATCATTTCCCTGTCGGGATAATTGTTCGCAGCACTTCTTTAAAAATTCACACATATATAAAAACAGAGGGGTGTTGAAATACTGACATTTAAAAAAAAGTGAATCCAATCCTGTCGCAGCTGTCTGTGCCGTGTCTTTCTCAGTAATTGTACTACCGTGTTATGCAGTGAAAGCACAACACCTGACTTTTCTCAGATTTTTCTGAGTGTGATTACCTTAAACAGAGAGAGGTGTGTGAACACGTTTTTATCGGCTAAATATTAACCTGTAAGCTTGGTGTGGAATCATTGTTCACCTCCTACTGGAAATACTAAAATGTGTCGGTGAATGTGACAACACCAGGAGCAGATTGCTTCAGCGTGCAAAAGAAAACATACACTGGGAAATAAAAAAAAAGGCAAGTAGATTACACGGTCTACATTTTAAACACTAATCCTAATATCTCTCGTTACGTATCTGTCAGACCAGCTGCCCTTTGGCTTCCAGGAGATGCTACATGAGCGCGGCGGTCTGACAATGTGGGGTGATTTATTAGAGGTTAGCACAGACACAAAGGTCGACTTGGCAGCTCAGCCAGTCGTTTCAAAGTGTCAAGCCTTCAGTTTCTCAGTTAAAGCAGCCTGTCGACAGACCTGCAGCACTTTGCTGCAGCAATCTGACCAAAGTCGAAGTGGAGGAACACACCCGGTTCAGCAGCATCTCTCAGCTTGCACTGCTTTCTCAGATCAATCTGAATTATCACATGGAAATAGGATGGTGTTATAATTGCCCAGCTCATTAGCCTCTCATCTTTTCTCTGCTGCAGATGTGCAACATCCCCTACCTGAGCACACAACTTGACCTGCTTTTGACTCTGAGGGAGCTTCCCATCAGCATGAACGACCTGCAGCCTGTGAGTTTCCATCGTCACCTACAGGATCAAATCAAAGCTTCAATCGTGCATCTGGCTGTTTTAAGTCCATCTCCTAGCTGAGAGGCTGAATAACTGGGGAGACCCTAGCCTCGGCAGCACACAATAAAACACACAAATTCCTTAATGTTCAGACACATCATGGCTCTGAAGATGAAATGAATAAGAACATTTTTGGACAAACTGACATTATTATGTGAAAGCTTTTCACTTTGAGTTTGATTTTTTTTATATTTAAGGTAGTTTTATATTTAAGTCTTATATTTGTTAAGAAAGTAGGCGGCACTTTGAGACACTTCATTTGAAAGGAAATCAAAGATTGATCTTAATCAAATCAAGTTCAGTGGTCTTGAAAGGTGGTTTAAAAGGTTTTTCAGTTTATTCTAAAACCAATAAAAAATATAAATCCCCCCCCCCAAAAGGAATATGTGGAGAAATGAATGACTTTCCATTTCTTGACTCTCTTCAAAGAAGTAAAGCTAAAGAAAAAAGTTGCTATTTGTTCGTATGTCATCGTATAATCATCCTCATACACAGCAGAATGTTTTGTCTTGTGCACTAAATTCCAGATTTATTATTAGTAAAACTAATAGCTAACAGTGTTATAGACGGCTGTTTGTTTATTGGCATAGGGGACTGCAGGCTGCGAAGATATTGCAGACAGACAAAAATACCTTGCAGCTCCTCAGCTGGATTTTTTATTTTTTCATGTGATTCTCTAAAGCTTCTGTTTCTTTCAGCATCACTGCTTCAGTCCTAATCTCTCGTCTGCTGACTGTCTGAGGATGAAGAGAAAGAACGGATGAGAACAATGGCACTGTAATCCAGTGACCGTGACACTAATTTCTCTTTGTCTTACACACAGAGGCAAATAGATCATGTACTGGCAAGAAGAAAGATTAGCGATTTCATTAAGTTTCAATTTACTCGTGGCTTCTTGCTTCTGGGGGTGTTTTCTATCTTCCACCTCAGAGTCGAGTGTCCTCTTTAAATCTTCGATTTTCTGAGTCGACAGGCCTCTTAAGAATCCACTCACCTGCGATGGGCTTTTTTTTTTTTTTTTGGTGTTTCTAGGATGACGGGTATTGCTTTGCATCATGGACTTCTTCTTTAAATGTTTTTCATGTTCTGTGAAGCTGGTGATGCAGCAGATAAGGAGGCATCATCTGATTCTTCAATGCACCCAAAGACAAAAACCTAATGTAACATTTTCAGTAGTTTCTACATCAAATCTGTTCCAAGTAAAGTCACAGTGGAACTGAAACTAGAACATCTTTATTTGCTGCTGTGTGGCAGGATATCCAGCCTTTCATTTATGATCTGTGTGCACAAAAGTAAACATGGGTATGAAAGTGCCTTTCCTGTAGAACAGCTGTGTGAAAACCTGCTACTGAATAAATGTCACCAGCTTTGCAGGAGAAGCAGAGGTCTTGCTTAAATAAACTGGGCAATCATTTATTAACCTTTTGTAGAAACGGTTTTAAATCCCATCGTAAATCGTGAAAGTATTTGCAGTACATTGTGTCTGTTATAGGGTTAAAAATGATAATAGGCAAGAAGAGAGAGAAGGAAATATAATAGCAAACATGGCAGCAGTTCTCTGTCCATATGTTGAGGTAATATAAATGTGTTTGTAGTCCCAAACATTCACCCAGCCTCTCTTGAAAATTTCCCACCATCTCTGTTTTCTTCTTATTATTTTTTATTCCATTCATTGGTCACATGTGAGCTATACTACACATAAGAATAATTACTAAATCCACTCAAACAAAACCAACAAAATCCCCCAATAATCAGACAAAAATACTGAAATTTGAAGACCTGGTCAATTTTAAGATTCTTCAAATCGCATAGAGAATTAAAAATGATTAATTTCTTAACAGTATCCAAGTGTTTTTCCTATTAAGACAGAGTAAATTGTGTCTAAGAGGGACATACATGTTCAAAAAACCAGCTGTGAGAACAAACTCTAGGCTTCACTGTATCTCTATAAGTGTTCAGTTATGGAAAATCTACAGTGAAGACATGAAAACATGTCAAATAATAGATAAACGTAGGCAAATAATAAGACATGATAATGAAAAGATATGAAACAGTGAGGTTTACTGAAAACAATGCACATAGTATATTATGATTTACTATGGTTGGGCTTTATTATCATTGTGTATGATTTGTGATGTACTGATATTTACATTATTGTGGACAACAGAGTTGGGACTAGATAAGTATTTCACTTCATCATGTACCCTTTTCAAATTTTGAAAGATTTGATTTTGTGCACAAATTAAGAAAAGAAACATACTGTGCAACACTGCCCCCATGATTTCCGGTGGTGCCACTCGATTTGCTGCGTTTATACGCATCTGCAAACGCACTGAAATATGCATGAAACAATGCAACGAAAAACAGACGCATGCTTTGTTAACATTGAGCATAAATGAGCTGTAAAGACTCTATATAGCCTAAGAAGTGCAAATACTCAGCTGTAAACTTTCTCACCCTTAATAGTGAGGAGCACGCAGTTGTTTTACTCCCACGTAATGAACAAAGCAGTCCCAAATGCAACCAGGCCCCACTCATTGAGGAAGGAAGGAAAAATGAGGGTGAAATAAACCAGAAAACAACCTTACTCTTTTAGAAATGTGAACAAAACTTCTACCCAATGAAATGCCGGACAACTTCTCCAATCAGAATTCTCTTTTACCAGAGCACATATAGGCTTATGGTGCATCTAAATCATATTTATGCAACAAAAAAAGGGATGGCAGCTTACAATATGCTTAGTCTATCTTTTTTATTTAGCTAAAATTTGACTTCCATACCAAAATGGGTGTACCCTTTTAAAAGGAGTTTCAATTGTTCCGTGTTATTTTGCCATATTGTTACAGATGATCCTGCATAGAGTTTATATGATGTTGCTAGATTTCAGCTTTCTCTGTTTAAATTGAGGCTGTCCCACTTGTAGGCTATTGGAGGTCCCACTTGGAGGTTATTCTTAAAACAGGACCATATGGCGGGATTGTTGTTGCTGGGCTGGCATGAGCTTTATGTGGAAAAGTTCACTCTTTTTCAAACACTACAATTCCCAAAGCACCAACTTCTTTTTTCCTCTAATACACCATTGGCAGAACCAAAAATCCCACTTTGATTTTTTTCCAGCGTGATTATTATCCATATTCAACAGGATCTGTTCAAAGGTGGTGAAACAGGGAGATTGTGTGATATTCTACAGGGAAATTTATTCTTGACACAATTGCATACCAAATAATAATCTTGCCTAAAAACAGGGTCGTAATTATTCATTTTACGAGGTCAAATGAGGTGCTGTGAGATGTTTGTAATGTAAAATCATACAGGTTTGAGTTATTTTTGTTGACTTTGTCAGCAACTTCCGAATCCACCGAGTCTCGGCTGTATTTCGCTTAAATTTGACAAAGTTGTCTGATGAATTGAATCAGAGCGCATGTGTGAAATTGAATTACAGAACAAAATGACTTTGCTCTGTGCTCCTGTGTTTGTTTTCCAGCTGATTAACCAGAAGATCAGAATGTGCACGCAGCTGTACAACTGCAGGTCGTTTGTTTCCGTGCTGGAGTACCTGCTGGCTGTTGGCAATTACCTCAATGAGAACGCTGGAAAGGAAAAGGCCAAGGGATTCCGCCTCTCCTCCTTAACCAAAGTACGATTCCTCCACTGCTGTCTGACCTTTGATTGAGTTTCGCCTCTAGCCTAATAAGACTGCTCATTGACATACACAGCAGGGCCTCTGTGCATCCCTCTGTTTTTTTCGTGGTCATGCAGGTTCACTCAGTCAGAGACAGATGTGTGACTCTGCACTGTCTGGATTCACAGGAGAAATTAAACTTTTCACAAAGTGTAGCTCAGTAAAAGTATTGAACAAAAAATGAATGAACCTTAATTAAAACTAAGAACTGAGTAGAAGTTTTGTGTTATATTTTGCACAGTTGTGGTTTAATATCCCACTAAACTTGCATGGTATTCGTACATCCTGTAGTAATCAGCTTGTTTGAGTTTAAGTCCTCATAACTGATGTTGACAATTTTATTGATGAAATGAAAAAGTGTTCATTCTCATGTTAGCCCATGACTAAGTCCACACAGATGCAGGCCTTTCTGTGTGGAGTTCTCCCCCGTGTATGCGTGGGTTCTCTCTGGGTATACTCCATCTTCCTCCACAGTCCAAAGACATGCATGTTAGGTTATTTGGAATCTCTAAATTCTCCCTGAGTGGTTGTCTGTCTCTCTGTGTTGGCCCTGCAATGGACTAGAAAACTGTCCAGGGGATACCCTGCCTCTGGTCTGGTAATTGCTGGGATAGTGTCTAGCCCCACTGTGACCCTGCATTTAAACAAGCAGGTATTTGACAACTCATCTACACCAGTGGTTCCCAACCTGGGGTCCCGAAGAGCACAGGAGGTCCCTGAGGTATTGACCACCCAGAGCCATTGTGATTAAGACCATGTCCACACAAAGAGGAGCAGAAGTCTGTCCGCTCAAGTTTTTTTTTGGACATTTTGTTGACATGGAGCTGGTGTTTTAGGAGCCTGAAAACCCAATTTTTTAAACCAGATCTCAAAGGGAATAAATGGAGTTCATTAGAATCTGCTATCAGATGTATGAATGTGTCGTTAGTCAAAAATAAACAGAATTAAAAAAAAAAGCCACCTATAAGGACACAATTTGTGCATCCAGTCAATTTTTGTCCATCTACAGGGGCCAGTGAGCAGGTGGAGCTACAGCAGTGGACGAGTTCATGTCTATCCTGGTAACCCAGATTTTTCCTGCAATATTTAATAATAAAACTTTTTTGAGAAACACCACAGAGCAGAATATCTGTCCCTATTTTTTAAAGTAAGGCTTTATGTTTTTAATGTAACTTTAACAGAATCCAGTATTTATGATAAAAATTTCACTAATGAAAGCATAAAACCAGCAGGGGGTCCACAGCTTTTTAGCATTTGCATGAAGAGGGTCCTCAAGGAGAATTGGTTTGGAACCACTTATCTACACTGTGGCATTTCTCAGATGTGTCACAAATGAAATGATGCAGGAAAAATCAAGGTTACCAGGATAGACATAAAATAACAAAACGTCCAAATAATGAAAAACTAAAATAAATATTTCTACTCAAGGTCTTCATTTTTAACACTCTGGCTCTGAACAGTCAAAGCCTTGGAGACCCCATATGCCCCTTTGAGGGGTCAGGTACCACGGGTTGGGAACCAGTGTTCCAGTTTTTACAACAGAATTTTTGGCTCTAAAACAATTAGACGGTTAGATTGTATTTTTTTGATCTGTACAAAACTCTGAGTGTGAAAACACAGACGACTTGTTAGGTGATAGCAGTGATTTATAGAAGTTACTGTGACTTCAGCATGCCACTTCTAATTAAAAACAAAACAAAACAACCAAGTTATCATCATATATTTGTGGAAACCTTGAATATGCCTTTATCCCAAATTCCCTCCCCTCTTTATGTTTTTGCGTACCCTCAAATTTCTTGTAAGACAACATTTGACTTGTTTTTTCTTTAACATACTTTATGGCCGTAAAACAGCAGCTTCCACCATAGAGAGGTCCCATTCCCCTGCACCACTTCCTTATAATTTCCTTTTTAGAGACAAACGCTTGTGCATGTCGTCTGAATATTTGCTCTGAGAGTCAACTATCCCTGCAGACGTTGAGTCACTGCATAGATGGAATAGTGGTGCAGATCTCAAAGGATCAGAAATGTTCAAATTACTCGTAGTTTGCAGAAATTTGTAATCACATCAATACAATCAGTATATCTATCAGAGATGCAACAGAGATTCATTTTCCCATCTAACTCTGGGGAAAAGTAAACAGATTTGTTCTTGAAACTTATTTTAAGGTTGATGTATGGCCTGTTTTTGTCTCGGGGAGGAATGACTTTTCACAATGCCTCTGAATGTAGTGGGACTCTTTCTGCTGGGAGGTGTAAGGGGCAAAGTCCTCCGCTTCATTTAATGAATCAGAGACCTTGCGTTCCCCCAGAGGTGTTTCCAGGTCTAATTGAGGAGAGTAAGCTGTTTTTTGCTCGAGACAGACTCACCTTAAATGAATCTGCTTTCAAGACAAATGCATCGAGGTTATCTCAGATCTTTTTCCTGCTTCTTGTGAGCATCAGCACTCGATTCATGCCTCGTACATGTAGCCCTTAGAGACTTAAATTGGTAAACAACATAACCTAGAAAAAGACTACGAGGGCTTGTTACAGGATCCCTCTTGAATTTCAATGATATGGCAGTATCTGTTGTAACATGGCTTGAACTTTAGTCATCATTGCTCTTTTATAGAATATGGTTGCTTTGAAAGTAGACACAGACTGTTAAAACGCCCTTATTTATGTTGTGTTTTATAAGACTCATGGATTATGATTAATGCAAAATAAGCTCTTTCTTAGAGATGCACCGATATCGATACCAGTATCGCTGTGATACTATGTGCATGTACTCATACTCGGTATTCATGAAAGTGTTTCCGGGACAACAGGAAATAGTTGGGCTGTCCAAATTAACGCTTTAAAACAAAGAGATTACCCTTAAAGTATGGAAGACCAGGAGTGTCATAAATTTGGTTTGCATTACAGTGAAAATTTACATGCTCTTCGTCTGATGGTGAAAAGTGGTAAGAGGTTTAAACTATTTCTGGAGGTATGGCCTGGTGCTTGTTGGAAAACGTTGGCGCTTAGAGGGTAAATATGTGCAATAACGAGTTAATTATTTTAATGCATTAACACATAAACAACAAAGTTAATACAAGAGCCACATTAACAATCTTAATTTGGCTTTGTCTCTGTGAGAGGAGCTGATTTTTGGCCTAAATTCCTTGTCACAGCAGTGAACTGAAGCCACTAAAAACACTTTCTCCTCTTTATTTATGAAGATTCTGACAGTTTTCAAGCCTTATATTTAGAAGATGGCCACAGGATGACCCATTTGATTTATCCCACAATTAACCAGTCAGTCATGGCGTCTGACACTGTGGTCCACACTCCTTACCAGGGAACTGTGATGGGATTTATTAGTCCTCAAATGCAAGCACTTATGCTTAGTTTGAAAAAAGGTGGGCAAGGATGGATTTTTGTAATATTTTTTAGTATTCGAATGAAAGAGTTTCCAGACTTTAGTTGCCATTAAGAGTCTGAGTTCAAGGAGTTTTATTCCCTTTAAACTTTTGGTGTAATTGCATCAAGATTTGCAGCTACGGTGTAAATCTCTGAAACTTCAAACCGTTTGAAGTAAACCATGGCAGCATGTTAACAGGTCATTTACAAGTTAGGAGCCAGTGTGAGTTTACTGGTTTAATGAAAGTGTTGATGAGGTTATGAATAGATTTAAAAGGTCCTTGATCAGCCCTGCTGGAATGTCTCACAACTGAAGGTTGGGAGGAGGAGACGCAATGTGGGGGTCCGTCTCTGGATGTCAGTCAACTAACCTGACTTAGACCCCCCCCCCTCCCCGGATGGTATGAAAAAGAGAAACAGAATAATGATATGAACAGGAATAAGAAAGAGTTGAGATGGAGAGGGGAAAGAATGAGGCACGGAGGATGGAAGAGAAAGCGAAGGGGATGAATGAATGGGTGAGGGGTGGGAGGGAGCGTGAAGGAATGAATGGTGGATGGGAAGGGGGTGAGGATGGATGAATGGTTGAGGGAGATAGAGGGTGAATGAACTGATGAGAAAGTGAGGAGGGGTGGATGATGATATGATGCAGGGTAAGGATGGACAAATGAATGAAGTGATGGGAGAAGGAAGGAAAGATAAAGGGATTGATGCAGGGAATCATGGATGGAAGGATGAATAAATGGTTGCGAGAGAGTGAGAATGAATGAACCAATGAGAGAGGGAAGGAGGGGAGGATGAGAAAATGAGGCAGAATGTGGATGGATGGATGGATGGATGGATGGATGGATGACCAAATGATGAAGGTTGAAGATGAATGAATAAATGAACGTATAATAGGGAGAAGTATGAATGAATGGATAAAGGAGGGTAAGATGGATGAACAGTTAAGGGAGTGAAGGATGGATGGATGGGTGAGGGAGGGTGGGTGGGGTGAATAGAACGAGACAAATACTGCTGGGTGGGTGAAGCAGATGTAAGAAAGCCAATCAGGTGATTAGAGTTGTGGCGGAGGTCTGCAGACCCCCACCAACAGACCCTCTGATACAAAAATGAGACTCTAAGATCCCCATAACTTAATTTCTGCATTAGCGGTAACCTTTGCAGCTGCTGCTGTCAGTGCATGCAAGTCAGGGTTGCACAAATGTAACCTGCATGGGAGGCATGACAGGAGAAGACCTCGGCTGTCCAAAATACTACGTAACAGATGTAGATATAACACTGCCTTTTCCCTCCAGTCATTTTGTCCCTTTTCATTTGACATTTTCTCCATCCTCAGCTCTCCCAGCTGCGTGGGAGGGATAAGAAGTTCACCTTGCTCCATGCCCTTGTGGAGCAGATCATGTTGCAAGAACCGCACTTGGCCATTTTTACCCAAGAGTTGGCAGAATTTGAAACTGTCCCAGGAGGTATTTGCTTGTCGAGATTTGATCAAAATTGTGAAAAAAAAATAAAATAAATCAGTGTGGTTAAGGTGTGTGAAGGGAAACGTGCATTTTTATATATTTTTTTAACCTTCCTTGGACAGCTTCCATCAAAGGCTTGACCGCAGAAGTGGATGGTGAGTAGATTGCATTTGTTACCAGATTCATGCGTAAATTTGCTGCGATTACTGTAATATACGATGCTAAGAAGTGTTTTAATTACCAGTGTTACTGTAACTTCAGATTCAGTATACTTTATTCAAACCCTATCATCTGGGTAATTTGGGGTCTTAATGTGTGGTCTTTATGGGGTTTTACAAGCAGTTGCCACGAGCAACAACACAGAGCTCCACAGCATCACAGAGAAAGTATTTGATTTAAAGATGCTACTTGCTTGAGTGCTCACATATGATGAATGTTTTCCAATATGCTTTGTGTGTTTCCTCAGTGCTGAAGAATGAACTGCAAAAAGTCATTCAGTACAAAAAAACCTCCAAGAAGAGAAATGCTGGAGCTCAACACCCAAACTTCTCCAAAGACCTAAAGGTGAAAAAGCAAATCTCTTTGTTTACGGCATTCATTTTAGCCGACCCAAATATAAATATACCATAATGGCTAATGTTGTACGAGGAATATGCAAAGATGTTATGTGATGTTATTTTCTTAAATTAGATTTGAGGTTACGCAATAGATACGTAAAACAAGTTGAGCTGGTGTAGATCTGTAGAGGTTATCCAAGACAGATCACGCTAGGCAAATACTCGTATTTACCCCAACATTTCAAACGATCTGGTGCTTCTGACGAGCTTTGACACGACGAAGCACATGAAAAGATGGAAAAGCCTGGAAGTAGGTCACTTCTTTGTGTGATGAGGGGTGAAAGTAGGGATTAAAGGCCCATCTCTGCTCCCTTTCTGTACGTCCGTTTCAAACATTACTGACCTCATACATTCATGCGTCCATCATGGTTGTTAGCCGATACATCCGCCGGACCACCTCACAGTTTCAACATCAGTTTTTTTAGTCAATAATAAACATGTTGATGGTGGAAGAGAGCATGATCAATCAATCAATCAATCAAATTTGGCAACAACCACAGTTGATCAAAGTACTAGACAGAGATAAAAACTAGAATAAGAATATAGCACACTTATAATATACACTATATACACTTATGAATCATGTATAAATTATATAAACAGTTAATTTCGCAACTGACACCACTTTCAAGTGTTGAAGGCTGATCTGAATAGATATGTCTTCAGCCTGGCCTTAAACCGGGAGGCCATGATGGAGCGAAACTCCGGGTGCAGAGAGATCCAGAGTTTCGGCCCCACCACTGCACAGGCACGATCCCCCCACTGATTGCACCTGGGCCGTGGTACTACCAGCAGAGGAGTGCAGGGCTCAGCTGGGCTGGCGAGGGGTCAGCATGTCTCATAAATAAAAAGCTGCAAAGCTGTGGAGGGAAAGGAAAACCAACGGGAGGATTTTGAATTGAATTCTGAACTGAACCGGTTGCCAGTGTAGAGAGTTATGATAATGTATTTTCTCTGAAAGAGACATAAAAGCAGGTAGCGCAGTGATGGTGGTGGTCTGTGTTGCCACTAAGGTTGTGTCTCATTTAAGGGTCTGCGCACTACGAAGTGCGGATTCGTAGGCTGAATACGTCACAGCGACGCTCCAAGTACTGTCCCGATTCAAAAGCCTTCGAAGGAGCCTCTGAATCCTCCAAACCCGCACTTGGTTTAGCTTAAAACGAAGGCTGCTGGCCATGTATCCTTCGTGGCCTCTTTTCTCCCATAATTCATTGCAAACAAGATGACAGGCAGAGCCACGGCTCTGATGACAGGCAGCTGCAAAGTGCTGAGGAGTTTTTAACCTCAAGTACTGGAACTACAGATGAAAATAAGCTTCTCGAGCTATTTTCTGGTAAAATAAACACTGTGCAATCTCTCTGCCTAATAAATGAAAAATGGAAAAAAGAAAAAGTTGTACACAGTGCATTCAGTGAAGGTCAATGAAAAACCTTCACATTGGCTACGGCTACATGATGGTTTTTAATTCGGAATTAATTAATCTGAAATGAATCAGCTTCTTTTAAAACCCGAAACAGTTCATGTGCATTAGTGTAAAAAAAAAAAAGACTTAGGCTATGAAGTAACGAGCCTTTTTGGGAAATGTAACAAGTAGAAAGTAAAAAGTCCTCAGAGAAATAAATACTTATAAAAGTACAGAGTACCTGAAAAATCTACTTAAGTACAGTAATGGAGTATTTGTACTTTGTTACTTGCATCTCTGCTCTTTTAACAGAGAGATGTGACAGAATATAAATAGTAACTTAAGTTTGTTAAACCGTGGCATTAAAATAATGTCATATTTAATATTTGTGGATTTGTAAGGTGTTAATGACGTATTTTTTCTTTTTTCGATTTTTCTTTTCTTTTTTCTTTTAAACAAAGCCACTAATGTAGATTTTAAAATAAGAGTTTTAGCGACATTTCTGGCTCCATGTGCAGTTATCTGAAGGAATTAGCAGCAACACTTTGGGGACTGAAGCATTATGGGAGATTCTCACACGCTGTAGCCTTCGTAGGCTACGCACTTGGTAGTGCGCAGACCCTTAAATGAGACACAGCCTAAATACATCACAGGGGGTTCTTCTTTTTCTTTGTTACTTTCGCGGGTCGCCCATCAGCTATACTGCTCAACACTGCCCCGCAGTTTCCAGTGGTACTACTTTGTTTGTTCCATCAGGGCACAGACCTGCGAGGGCCCTGAAAACAGACCAAATTACGCATGTGAGTCATGCAGAAGACGGACGAAATGTGCCGTAAAGAGTATAAATGAGCCTTAAGGGTGCATTCACGCATAATAGTCCACTAAACCTAAACAATTCTGGACTCGGTTCAGTTATGGGTTGCAACATTCTTCCAGTCTACTCAAACCAACAGAACCTTTTAAAATAACGTATTCCTGTATCTGAGGCGGCGGTGCACGAGACAAATAACTATTGAGAAAACTTGCATAACTATTGGCTTATGCTGGACAACTTTTGTTTCCTTGTACGCGCTTATATTTTGGTTGTGTTTACCCACAATGCCTTGCGTTGCTCCGTCAGTGCTCTTTGTGTTATGAATACCCCCCTAAGTACATTTACACCAACCTTTCTAATTGGGTGAATGACACAAAAACATCTTGGATTGTTGCTTAGCAACCACAATCTGGATGAATAAAATAAGAAAGCAGCTACGGCTTTTATCATCCCAGGAGCTGTAGTTTACCTGCAGCATAGCAGAAGCCAACAGAAAAGGGTCTCCACCAGCTGAAGTGAAATGGTTTACGAACCTTTATCCAAGTGATTTCTGCAAACTCTGACGCGCTGTGACTCAGCTTTGTTTGATCAATGAGAGGTTCGCAAGTCGTTCTTCTATATGTCTTTGCATAAAAACCTTAATCTTGCTCTCTACGGCATTTTCCAGTGTTAAAAAACTCTTATCAGTCACACGCTGGTCAACAAAAAGTGAAGTTGTCCCTCCACGTCATCTTAGGATGTGACATCATGTAAAACCAGTGGAATCTTCTTATTACAGCCATGTGATTGGTTACAGTAATCTGTGTGTTTTTATGTGATTTTTTTCTTCTCTTTTAAATTTGAAAGACCGTAGCAGATAGTTGGGGTGAACATAATAACAAAGCTGTTAATTTGACCCCTCCCTCCCTCACAGCTAACCCCCGTCTCTGCATTTGGCAGCTAATCAGAGAACTAATATTTTTTTCCTCTCAGTTTAATTTAAAAGAATTATGTCAGCAGTGATGAATGTGGTGTTATATAATGCTAAGCATTCATCTTTATTCCGTCCTGTCTTCTTTTACCACCACTGCACAGAAATGCTTTACAACTGTGCCTTTCAGCCGGTGATTTCCTCACATTTTACTTGCGGTCCTTGAATTCATAAGAGATAACAATAAAACCGTTAGGCGTCTGAAATGTGCTGTCAATTTTTTACCAAACGTTCGCTACAGTTCACTAATCATCCTTGTCTAAACTCTGATAAAGTCCTGGTGCCATTCAAGGTGAAAAACTCAAAGTATCTTCAATCCCTTTTTGCACATTTCTGAATATTTTCATCATCGGAGAAGAAATAAAAAGGTTTGAGTGGAGACTGACCAAACTCAGGGGTTCCTTGTTCTTTTCTCTCTATTCCAGATGGTTATTGATAACTACAAACTGGATCTCACCTCGCTGACGAAGACCTGTGAGGAGATGAAGAAACTCTACTCTGTCATACTGGTAATCCTTGAGTTATCATTTCAATCTCTCTTTAGTACAGCTTCAAGGATGGTTGCCCCTCCCTCGTTCTAGATCGCCCTCTTCAATTATTTGTCATCTCATCTCCCCACCTTACGCTGCAGTAGCACATATATTTCAGAAGGAGAAGGTTACTTCTTTTACACAAGGTTTCCTTAAGGACTCATATCTTTGAAATATTATATTCCTTCTCCTTTTGTTCAGTTATCATCAGGATTAGAGAACAACTGCCTGGGAGAAGACGGGAGATAAGTTTAATTTAAATCTCAGTGTGTGATGTCGTTTCAACAAATGTGCCACTGAAGATTAGAACCCCCAAAAAAAAAAAAGCTGTTCAGGAAAAATTTAGGTTCTCTAAAGTGTTTAAAAACTTAGTGTATTATCTTACAAAGAAACACATTTTCAGCTTTATGTCGCATGTGCTTCATTTAATGACATGAAATTTCGACACGTCTGCGCAAGGTTATGCAGCATTCATTCGTTCTTGGAGCATTCATGATTTAAGTGCTTTTTGATGTGGTCTGGACTCTGGAAATATTCTTTTATGTGATTGTCTGAGAACCACACTTGCCTCTAAGCGATTATCTCAACATGAAATCTCTCATAAAGAAAAAACTCCTCCGTCACATCGATCAGGTTTAGTGGAAGCGCTGGTCCTGGGGAATCTCTCATCACATTGTCTTTTAAAGAGAACATTTTCTTTGCTCACCAGCCTGGTTAGATTAGATGTACAGAGCTCAAGCCCAGTGTTGACATCTTAACAGGTGCTATGTCTTGTTTTAATAGAGATTCTTACCAAAAACAATCAATACAAAAGTGGTGCCTCTTCTCTCATCTTTCCCATGAACGATCCATCATCATAGAGAGCTCACGTACCTGTCTGAAGCTTGTGAGTGCTGAGATATGAAAGCATAAGCTGTGAGCTTTGAGCCTGCAAGGCAAGGGAATTGTGTTTTTATTGCAAACGATGTTAGACTCCAGAAGGTCACAGAGCTGAGACCAAAGTGGCTTTAACATTTTAAGTGTACGCAAGTTACAGGAAGCGTTTTACAAATCATATTTACATGTCAAGTGTGAAGCTGCTGCTTAGCTTATCTTAGCTTGGTTTAGCATGAAGGCTGGACCTGGCCAAAACACTTTGACCCTCTTCAGATAAATATCACTTTCTTGATTCTAAAGCTGCATTTATACTCGTGTGGCGACTGCGCAAGGTCGGCGTCACCGCCGTAGGCCCTGCATAAGAGGCTTGACGCGCACCTCTTCCAGACCCAGCATGCACCTCTTCCAGACCCAGCATGCACCTCTTCCAGACCCAGCATGCACCCCTGCTATACAGCACAGTTTCGTGGAAGTACTTCCTCGGGCTTGGGCAGTTTGTGATTAAGCGTTTCCAAATTTTGGGATCTTCTCACTGAATAAATGGCCGTAGCCAACATTTTTATAAACAACACACATTATATTTAATTCTTCTTTGCCTCCACAAGCTTGAGAGGACACTGTACACTGACACTGTACCATGTCGGCCGCCATTGTTGTTCTAAAACAGGAAATGCCTGCCGGAACCAAACTGAAGTTAACTATAGAAAGAACGCCGCCCTGTGGAGTTTACCAGTCGATACCAAGCCTTACTGCCACCTTTAGATTCAGAAGAGAACCTGCACCATGACGCTGTAACCCTACGCTCGAGTGCGAGAGGACATTTCGCCAGCGTCAGCTACGCCGGCCCACCCGTACGCAAACGCCGCACGAGCGTAAATCCAGCTTCAGTCCTATAACTTATCAGACAGCAGTCATTTGGATGCTAACATATTGTCTGTGCAATGTGAACTGAAATGCATTGTACAAAATGCATTCAGGAACAATATTGAGTGTTTAACTACTTTTGTAGGTGCTACTTTGGTAGTTTCATAAGTAAAACAGAACAACCTGACTTGTACAAGTGTAAAAATGCATTTTTGGTTCCTTTTGGTATGCTGTGTGCATGAAACATGCTTATATATACAGCTGGAC
The DNA here is from genome assembly GCA_028567055.1 of Leptatherina wallacei. Taxonomy (NCBI): domain Eukaryota; kingdom Metazoa; phylum Chordata; class Actinopteri; order Atheriniformes; family Atherinidae; genus Leptatherina; species Leptatherina wallacei. Next base: position 2,430,888 of record JAOXYM010000014.1, on the reverse strand, counting down.
TGATTAAAATCTATCTTCTTGGATGAATGTGAAGTGGATGTAACTGAAATTCCTCCTGTGTGGCCTCACTGTTGGCTGCAGTTGCCTGTTTTAGCTCACAAAAGGTCTGGTTATGAGAACTTAATCAGTTTGATAAATGTTCAATAGATTTTTCTTGAAGTTAGCTCAGAAACTAATGATTTTATTTGGTTTTGCTGTAAACATTTCCTTCCAAGGATGCAAATATGCCCTGTAAGAAAGGTTAACAAGGTAGCGTCTGCCATTGCACGAAGGCAATGCTTGGGAGCAGCCTCTTCATATTAAATCTTTAAATCTTTGAGGTGAGAGGAGGAGGCTGGATCAAATATGCAAAAAGTGGGTTTAACTTGTATTAAGGCAAAAAAAAAAAACCTCATTGTTTTTTAAAATGATAAACCTTAAAATTGGAGCATTCTCAAAGGATGAATCCTAATATGTTTTAGTGTCTTCCTAATTCTTAAATATTTCAACATTATTCCTTCATTTTGATATTAATCCCTCCTGAAAGTATTATTAATAATGCTGGTGCACCGGCTGTGGCATTTTAAAGTTTTACAAGTTGACCTTTAACTATAATGTTCCCTTCAGGCCAGGAGTTATATTCTAATTACCAGGTGGTGCTGCCAAACTATCGTTGTCCCTGACTGTTTCATCAAAGTTAGGCCACTGAATCTTGAGATAATTGATTGAAATATTGAGATGCTCTTTTTCCCCCCATAGCTTATTAAATTGAAATGTAACTTTTTTTATTGTAACTTCTTTTCTGACGCCATTTTTAGTCTTGTTAAAAACCAAACCACAGTGCCATCAAGCCTTCGTCCTCCATGTTTTATCAGTGTCGGAGCAGGAAGACACCAGGACATTTGGAATTTTGTATCAGCATCCCTGCTCCCGTCACCTGCGTGCACATTCTGCACATGTGAAACTGCCTGGAAACAACTGGAGAAAATGATTAAGACTGGCTGGGCTGTGGTGTGCAAAGGAGAAGCTGGTTGAGATAAGGTGTCAGATGCAGTCAAATCTTGTCACAGGGGAGGAAGGAGCGAATTCATAATGAGGCTCTTCAATAGTGTACATGCAAATATGAAACATAGCGGAGGCTCATGAAACTTTTGAGGGGGTTGGTTTTACTGAAGTCTTTTTTTGGTAACTGTTACTCTGGAGAGATGATTAAAAAAAACAGTTTAAGCACAAATAAAAGGAGTTTTTTTTATGTAACACGCTGTAAGACGTCTTTCTTATTTTCTCTCTTAATTCAATAGATTTTAAAACATCCACTCTAAAAGCTGACATGCATGTCACACCAAGCCTTATTTTATGAATTCAACCTCAGCAAGGGCCCATAAAGTTGTTTTAATTGTACTTCTTCAACCAGAAAGCTGAAACCTGAAGATGATATAATATTTTTTATTGGGATTGTTCATCATTTTGAAGTCTGTTTTTCATATTTTATTAGTATTTATGTAGTTAATACTGTTGGTTTAATTTCTGCCTTTTGATATGAAGACATCTGGATACTAGTAGGTTATCTTTGTAAACATCTGTGTGGACTCCACTTATAATTGAGTCACAGATGTTGAATATAAATGCTGGAAATGTGTATATATATATATATATATATGTATATATATATATATGTATATATATATATATATATATATATATA
>JAOXYM010000014.1:2402244-2413716 GCA_028567055.1 Leptatherina wallacei | reverse complement strand
TGTGATGTGATGAGATGTGTTGGGTGTGTGCCAGACACGGCGTTTTCCTTGATGGTAGAAAAGAACAATTTCAGTCTCACCTGACCAGAGCCCCTTCCTCCAGTCATGTTGGGACTCTCCCACATGCTGTTTTTGAAAACTCAAAACGTGCCTTGTGAGTTTTAGATGAAAGTAATGGCTTTCTCCCACTAACTCTCCCATAAAGCCCATGAGCTCTATGGAGTGTAGGGCTTATTGTGGTCTTTGTCTCTGTCCTGCCTCTCTGATTAATGCCCTCATTGGCCTCCTTGTAACAAAGGGGGATACACATACACATGTCAATTTTCAGTTTTTTTTTAAAATTATTTTATATATTACATATTTCTCATTGCACTTCAAAATCTAAACTATTTTGTGCAGTTCCATCTAATAAAATTAAAATAAGAAAATAATTTAATTACAGGTTATAATAATAATAATAATAATAATAATAATGATAATAATGATATATATATATTTTTTAATTATGTCTCACAAACAATCGATAACAGCAGTTTTGTTTTGCAACATTAGGTTCAGAGACCCTGAAGGTAAGTTAAGAGTCTTCAACTCTTAATCTTTCTATCTGGTCAAGTTAAAAATGAAATTTAGACAGATGTACTGCCTGGTATACAATCTCAGAACTGTTTCTTGAGGGTCTGGGTTCTGCACGCTCCTCTGCCACGGTAACATATTGGCATTCGTGAAACCAGGCACAGTTATTTTTCAGAACCTGCTGACACCAATCTCACATGATAGCAGCCTTTCAGGTTGGGTTGATTGGAATCCTGCCCAAAACAAAATCTCTGAATATAAATAACCCACTTGTATGGTGTCTCACTTATCCAAGAACCAAAATATCAAATGTTTCCTCTAAAACCTTCAATCTTGATGCTTTTCTGAGTTTAAACTCAGGTTAACGCTGCTAAATTAAACCACCTGTGAGGTTTATTTATATTCTTTTAATCATATTCGAGCAGTAACTAAACACAAAAAATAAACTGATTTACTGAAACCAGTTTATTTCCCAGACACCCGATATCTGTCAATACCAAGCTGCAGTCACCTGCAGGTTGTCGGTGTGTTCTGTTCTCGAAGTGTTAAAACCATTTCACCACATTTGCTGTTCAAATCCTTTGTTTTCCGCTGCTTGCCTTAAATGTGTAACTTTGTGATTCGCTGTTGTTCAACCGCAAATATGACAAAGCTGAATCTGTGAATTTAATGAGAGCATCAAAACATCAAAAATTCTTTGTAGATTGAGATGCTTTTAACCGACGCTGTATTAGACACATGATGAAATGCAAGGCTGACATCTCTGTTTAAGTGATTAAGTCATTTTCTGCATAAAAATGTGCAAAAATATCATCTCAGAAAAAAATCTGAATAAACTACTTCTGATTCTTGAGCTGCAGTTTAAAACCCAGAGAGCGGAGCCCGGCAGCACTTTGAGAGTCAGAGGAAGGACTATAGAAGTGATGGTTGCTGCTATAAAATTGATCGCCCTTGTTATGGACCATATAAAGACACAAGGACACACATGACATGATCACATCACTAATCCCCCTTTTTGTCTCACATGACTCGTTGGGTTGCTTGTTGATTTAATGCATCATACAAAGACAGCTGCAAAGATTTCTACTGTGAAATAATAGTGAGATACTGGCTATGTATATATATATATATATTTATATATTACTGCCATTTTACATTTATGTTGCTGTATTTCTAATTACACAGTATAACACATTCAGATTCCTTTTAATGTTATTTTCATAAACACATAATTAAATCATGCTTCCTCTGGGAAATTAAAAATACATTCTCAGTGTCATATTAAAATATGAACTAAATCAATACCTACATATAGTAGGGTTATATTAGTCCTTACGGAAAAAACACATCTGCTCCACATCATTCATGATGTACATGAACATGTGAACCACATGAGCATGTGGTTTGTGATTCACATGTGCCTTAAATGTGAATCACATAAAAAAGTTGCAAAACCATATTGGCACATGCAATTCACATGTTTGCACCATATGCATCAATGACATGAAATTAAAATGTGAACACATGTGATTCACATGGTGATCACATTCTAAAACCACATTTGCACATGTGGTTCACATGTTTGCATCACATGTGGTCAAAGGTGAAAGTCAGTGGTTTTCTGTAAGAGAGATTTCATAACATCTTAGATTATCTACCAGTATGTTAATATTTATTCTATGAGAATTTTTTTTTTGTTAATCTATTTGTATTTCATGATATGTGATGAAGTGGAAAAATACTTTATTATTGGCAGGGGGACATTGTAATAGAGTAAAATGTGAAATAATGACTTATTTTGACTGATGGAATGACTTTGTTTCTTCATATCTTTAAATTGAGGACGACCACGTTTGCGTTTCTTTGCTGAATCAGCCATGGTGCTTGTTCAAAATAGCTAGTGTGTTTATGTGCTAGTGTGCCAGGAGGTGCATTAAGCAAAACTTTAAAAAAATAATACATTGACTTAAAAGAAAACTATCAATACTCTTTAAGTGAGTTTTGAGTGCTTAGCTAAATCTGTGACAGACTGATTTTTTTCTCTTTTCAATAAATGTGATTGTGTTTATTAGCTGTGCTGTAAAACATGAAGCAATAACGACAAAAAGTAAACCATTTCATGGATTCTAAAACAGAAATACAGAATTAAGCTTAAAGTTTAATCTTTAAAAATGAATAAACTTGGGTTTTTTGCAAAGTCCAAACCAACTTAATGGGAGTTTTGACATTTATTTATTGATCTATATAAATTATTTTTCATCCAAGACGCATCCGAATTGGAGACGATTAAGCGAAATGCATGTTTAATAAATTCATTAATAAAAAATGTCATCAAGAGATTCAATCAGTCAAAGAGACAAAATGTTTTAATCGGGAATTAGAAATGTTGCCTTTCATGTTTGTATACCACTGCAGGATGTCAGCATCACTGCCATATAAATGTCCCCTCGCTGACTCCTGTCAAACACCACAGTCCCAAAAGTCGAACCTAAAAGAATTTCAGCCGACCTGTGCAATGAGATTATGATGAGTCACCACATTACAGGGGAGACTGTGCACAGGGAGGGCCTGGGGGTTCTGTGGAGGTGAAAATAGTGAAAGGCAAATTCAGTTATATAACTATCAGCAGTCTCTTAAAAACTGGGACAACCTCAGAAAAGCGTCTGGGAATGATTTCGTCCCAGATTTATTCTCAGGACTCCCAAAACAAGCAGAACTATCAACTTTCTGTATATTCATTTGCATTTACTAAACAGTGAATTGATTCATATTTGAGGAGTTTCCGGACAAATGCAGTGCAAGCTTTGAGAAATTCCGTCAGAGACAGTTAATTGTACCTTTGTCACACGTGCGTGCGTAAAGTAGATGTCTGAGCGTGCACACACGCAGCACATCACTGCGGGAACAACTGTTATCAGACGCGTTGTGTGGAGGGGCAGAGAAGGCTATGGACGATTTATCGACCGATTCCCTTCTTCCACTTCCAAACAGAATCCCTCGTGGTCTACTTTTCTTTCTTCCAAGACAAATCACACCTGAAAATGAAAAGCGCTGACAAGTGATTTCTGTTTCTTTTCAGTCTGCATTTACTAAGGACTCTTGTTGTTGTAGCTGTTTCTATCGGATATGGCTCATTTCTGGATCCAATAAGAATTTTTTTTACAGCGTCAGACGCTTGTGTGACTGGGGGGGGGACCAGTGGAGGGACTCCCAAACTTGTGCGGCGCAGGAGACGGTCTCTCTTTTCGAACAGGAGCTGCCACAGCTGGAGCAAAAAGAAAAGAGAGCGCCATGGCGAACACCCTCATATTGATGCTCAGCTGGACTGTCATTTCTCAGGTCGCGAGAGCTCAGAATGACACGGAACCGATCGTCCTGGAAGGTAAATGCCTCGTGGTGTGCGACTCCAACCCGGCCACGGACTGGAGGGCTTCATCCTCTCCGCTCGGCATCTCAGTGCGCGCCGCCAACTCCAAGGTGGCTTTCTCTGCAGTCCGGAGCAACAACCACGAGCCGTCAGAGATGAGCAACAAAACAAGAATAATCTACTTCGATCAGGTTCAAATTATTTTCTTTAATCGCCATCATCAAAAAGTAGTTAAATACACATTTTAGTGGCACTTTTGATTTTTTTCTTTCCCACGTTTTAATTAATCTTTTCAAGCCAGTTTGTAATCTCCTGATCTTTTTGTTTTGTGGTAAATATTCATCCCGTGGCTCAGTTATTACCTTGTGGTGCAGAACATTTAAAATGTCAGTGGAATTTTAAGTGGCGCTGCATCCCCAGAGCTCAGTTTGACGTTGGCTGCAGTTTGCGTGTAGATTCTGTTCATGCGCGCATATTCCACGCAAGCAGATCCAAAAGTGACTGGATCATGTTAGAGGGCGGGCACCCTGCAGCGCCCGTACACGCACTCATATGTTTTTTTCTCTTTTCTTTTTTTTTTTTTTATTAAAGCTATAACCCTGCTCTGCACGCGCGCACACCTGGTGCACGCGCACAGACGCCCAAACAAATAAAAAAAAAAACCGACATGAATAGTAAGCATCGGATTAGTCATGCATGGGTGGGCAGTGTTAGGCGTGTATGTGAAACAATCTTCTCCTCTGCTCTCTCATTTGAATGGCACCATCATGCTGAAAGCGATCTGACTGGTGATGATGATGAGATTGATGCTGCTGCTAGATAACATTAGTCAGAGGTGCTGATTGAATGTGCAGTGGACTTGAACAGGTGTGTGTGTGTGTGTGTGTGTGTGTGTGTGTGTGTGTGTGTGTGTGTGTGTGTGTGTGTGTTTGTGTGTGCGCGCGCGCAGAAGAGAGGCTGCAGGTAGCAAGAGGCTTCATGCCTTCATCAAATGAAGTTCAAAGAAGTTGACTTTCCATTTTAGTTTTAAACTACAGTAGCTTTAATGTGACTGCATGTGCTAAAAACCTTTTAGTGACACCCTGAGACAGCGCTAAGTGCTATGCTGAACAGGCTGAGAGACATATTCGGGTTAGATCAATTTTAGCATGCAACAGTAAGAAAATTGATTTATTTATCAAGTCTGTAATTTTCATTATGTTATTCTGTTACTGGTGGAGGCACTGTGAAGGAAGGGCCTTGTTCATTTCCTCTACAGTCAGTCAGAAAAATATGAGAATTTTTTTTATTTTGTTAACTTACATTAGAACTTGTGTAAAAAACACATAAAAACCCACCTTAGTGAGGACTGAGGTTGTGGGATTTAGCCCATTGTGAGAAAAGTTGAATCAAATGTTTTTTGAAGTGTGTCACACTCAGTTTGTGTCTGATCCAGAAGGGATCTGGTAGCCAGAGCAATGAATCGTGCACGGCTGATTTCCCGTTTTAATATTTAATCCCAAATCCCCTTTGAAATTAAACCCTTTATTGAAGTGCTGAATATGTAAGCATTTTTGTCACTATTTATTTATTTGATTATTTCTTTTGCTCCCTCTCATAGGTGCTGGTGAATATAGGAAACTACTTCACATTTGAATCTGTATTCTTGTCCCCAAGAAAAGGAGTTTACAGTTTTAACTTCCATGTGATTAAAGTGTACCAGAGCCAAACCATACAGGTATGTATGTCTTTCTTTTCTATTTTATTTCACACTCTTGTCTTCTGATTTGGTTAAACCAACTTGTAGCTGCATTGAGACTGTAGAAACCACCGAGACAATGGTGAAATGACTGTTGTGGGAACAGGCAAAGGCACTGCTCTGAAACATTATTACTCCATTTTACATTTATTTTATTTATTTATTTATTTATTTATTTATTCAACAGGTAAATCCCATTGAGATTACAAGATCTTTTCTCCAAAAACAGCAGCAGTTCAGATTCCATTACAGACAGTAATCATTAAAACAACTCTATAAAACATAAAATATTGTAATCCTTAAAGAACAAAATAATAGAGAATGCATAGTTCACTGGACAAGCAATTACAGACACCCACTGAATCAGCCTTCAATCTCTTTAAGACACTTTTAAAAGAGATCAGCTCCTGCAGTTATAAGTCGGTCTGTAAGTCGTTCCAGGCTGCAGGGGGAGAGGATTTACAAGCCTTTTAGCCAAGTTCAGTCAGTAAAAGAAAATCATTAGAGTGCAGACCACAGTTACTCAACATTAATGAAATGTTATCACAAAGGTAAGAGGGAAGAACGGGTTTCTAGATAAAAGGAAGGAGTGACAGCTAACAAGGAATACGGAGAACTTCACACAAACAACCAACAAACGTTTGTTATTGTTACTGGAAGCAGACATTTCTGCTATTTTTGGGTTCTACACAAAAAACAAGCAAACAGTAATATATTTGGAAGATTTGGAAGGACTCCAAGGTGCACTGTTAGCATTGACATGCTTAATAGCCGCTAGCCAGACATCACATCTTTCTGGGCTTTTGTTATTTTGGTAGTTGGAAGAACGATCTCTCGTTGTCTGCGGAACAAGATGACAAGAAATGTTCACGGCAGCCAACCACAATACAACTTTTCACCATATTTAAAGGAAACTCTAGGAAAAAAAAAACGATTGAAGCTGAAAATTCAACGCTTTAGCAAGCTTTTGTTGTCACGGCGACAGACCCGGATGTCGGCGACAGCTCTAGAGATGCACATAGCAGATGTCACCAAACAAGTCCGGAAAAGTGGAGTTTTAAGGACGAAAAGTTATATAATAGACCTTTAATCTTAAGTTTTTTAATTTTTTTATTCTGTTTATGGTTATTTGCTTGTGATTAGATAAATAAGGCCAATTCTCTGGAAATAAAATTACGATTTTATATTTCTGGGGGCCAGGTATACATTCCTTAAGCTATTTTACTTATTTTATAACATAAATACAAAAGTGTGTACAACCCCTCATTATTTTATGTTTCCTTTCCAGGATACCAACTTTATTGTAATCCTTTAAAGTTTTCCAGCTTTCTGAAGCTTTCTCTTTCATTTTCAGTCCAGTTTCTAAACACTTACCTATGAATCATTCAAGTATGACACACGCTTTAGTCAAAGGATGAACTTTTGTTGCATCTATGCATTTAACAGACAAATAAGCAAAGAAACTATTTTAAGTTGGATCTTTAGGTACCTTGTTACCAGCAGCCTGTCACAAAGATATCATTTGTTCCCATTTGCTTTAGTTGCACTAAAGGGGAACACTGATTGACGGATGGAAAATAGGATTTTTGCAGCCATAAGGTGATTCCCACAGAACCATTTGCTGAAAAGGTGGCATATCTCAGCATGGCGTGCATGGAAAACTGGACAAGTTGAGGGCAAAAGAAGAAAAGTCAGGCTTAAAACAACTATCTACAGCAGATGGAACAGGATCTGAAAGGGATGACCTGAAGAAATGGGAACAACTCCATGAAAAACCTCACACAGGACCTGAGAGATGCATCTGGACTTCAGTTAATACATCTCCTGTAGGCTGAAGCCTCATCAGAAATGGTCTCCATGGAAACGCTGCTGTCAAGAAGCTGTTCTTGGGAAGCAGGGAGAAAAGGTTGATGTTTGCCACATGATACAAGAACTGGACTGAAAATCAGTGGCAACAGGTCTGATGGAGGGACGGATCCTCCCCAAAACCCGGACTTTAACATTACTGAAGCAGTGTGGGATCATCTGGACAGGGAACAAAAAACAGTATTACATCTGTCCTGTTTTATAACACTGCAACCAAGCAGGCGGTTGGATGCGATAGCTTGCCGTGTGATTATCTTGTGGGCTGATCCCTCTAGTTTTTTCTCTCATGGATTTCATGGGAGTGGTTTTATCAGCCTTTGACTAAAGGCTAAAGACTAAAGTCTTCGCTTAGTTCAGTAATAAGAATTATAATAATTCTGATTGATTCTGCTAAAGGAAGATAAAGGGTCTCTTTTTGAATCATTTTCAGGAACACATTTATTAGACTTCTTGCATAATGATTCAGCAACTCGCCTACTCTCTACTCTCCCTCCACTGAAAACAAACAAAGTACATCCCTCCTCCCTGTACAGTCATAGTATAACGCTGGTAATTGGACTTCTCTGATTTTCTCTGATTTCTCCAACTTGCCTAAAACATAAAAAAATGATAACAAAGGCTGAATTATGAATGGTTCCAACCCTGCAATTATTTCCTTTGCCTCCTAATACCCTCTTAGGCTGAGAATATATCTGTTTTTAATTATGTGTATGTATGTATATCTTGGAGGACTTCTGTATTTTGTGCATGTCCTCAAAAATTAACACTACATGTTTGCAAGCTGCAATATGCGAGTAACCGGTAAGGGGCAGTGTAGGAACCGCAGGGTCGACAGTGGTAAAAATGAGCTTGCTGACAAAGCCCAAAATGACCCGCATTCCTATGATGTATCATTACATCAGAACTATTTTAGAAGTTCACATCGAGACATGCAAAAGTAAACAGAAAGATGATGGAGATGAGGGTGAGTTCTACATATTTTAATGGGTGTATATAATCAGGAAGTTATGAGAGCTAATCTATGCTTCAGCATATCTGCAACGTTATTAACTGATATCATTTTTTGGATGACGCAGGTGAATTTGATGCTGAATGGGAAGCCAGTCATCTCTGCCTTTGCAGGCGACAAAGACGTGACCCGGGAGGCTGCCACCAACGGAGTTCTGCTTTATCTGGAAAAGGAGGACAAAGTCTACCTAAAGCTGGAGAAGGGGAATTTAGTCGGTGGATGGCAATACTCAACATTCTCTGGCTTTCTTGTGTTCCCTCTGTAAAAATAAGAAAAAAAGGAAAGTGGACAACTGTACGCTTACTGACTTCTTCATAACGTGTCGTCAAAGTATAATCAAAACATTGCTGCTGCATCTGTTGGATTTCGCCCGGTGGCTGGAAAAAGAAGGATGAAAATGAATCACAGCAAAGAGAGGAAGTAAGGCTTTGGAGACTGTTTGCTTTCTGGAGGTGAGGAGTCGCTGTCCAGATGAAGAAGACTCGAAATGTTCCCTATTGCTACCATATGTTCCTGCCACTCAAGCAGTCCCAGCGAGGAGCGCTAACACATCCCAAAAGAACCCTTCAAACTCTGACTTGAAATATTCTTTGCATACTGATTTTTTTCTTCTGTTGAATTTGATTTCATCTCCCTTTGGGTGCAAACAGTATAAGCCTGTGTAATCTGTGACTTATCACTAATACTTACCATCACAAAGCACTGACCTCTCCAGTTGGTCAAATGAGGAGGGCAGTAATGTGTATAGAGCAATTTAATCTTCTCATGGAAAGAAGGTATGGATATAGAGCTGATAAGGCATCTGAGACATGAAGAGGCTTTGGGATTCAAAAGAGATGTGTCACTTTAGCCAAGTTCAGAGCAGATTTGATCATTCAGATCATTGCCATTTTCACACTTTGCTGCGTGCAACTCATGATCGGGATTTTAAAGTCCTTGTGAGTTCACACTAATCAAGTTGTTGGTGGCAGGGAGTCAAACGCTGTGAGCTTTTTCACCACCGATTTGTCTTTCTGATACATATCAAACCGTTCCGGCTCTCATGCAGAAAGTCTTTCTTGTCATTAATGTTAGAAAATGAAACTGTTTGTTACTGAAGTGGTTTGGAAATATCAAAGAGAGCATGTGTGTTCTTGCCAAACTTCAACCAATTTGTGTTCAGATTCCTGAGGAGATCTTAGTTTCTTTGCCATCCTCACTGCAACGCTTGTTGCCTGTTAGTTTGATGCATCCCATCGGGTATCCTTCCTCTTGTATCCCCCTGACATCATCCTCACTGACAGCTCACTTGTAGTTTGAACTTGGCTTCACTTAAACAGACACAAAAAACTGCAAGTTTGAAAAAAAGAACTATAAAGATCTCAAAATGACCACAAAGAGACAAAAGGACCAACCACACCATCTCATACCCGTTTGTGATCAGATGTCATGTTGCTGTTTATCATACTTACCTTACATGATTAGGTTAATCTTTGTCTTCAGTATCGGTACGCAGAAGGAAGCTTTTTTTGGTTTGTTTGGATAAGAATGGCCCAATCACTTTGGGGAGGCTTTGGTTGCATGATCTCAGTTATTATGTGGAGATGAGAAGAGATATAAGACACATTTGCTTAAATACAATCTTCAAACGCTCTACAATCTGAAGACAGTTTTGCTTTATGATACCTTCTAATGATTTATCTGCCTTCAAACAATCCTGTGAACAGACATTCTTAGCTCGGATGTCATTTGTTTGGATATCCCTAAGCAACTCCTAAGGTACAGAAACATAGTTTTACCCGGTTAGTGAACGTGTTAATAAGTTCACCATCTCTACTTATCAGATAATGTCAGTTTTTTGCTGCCTTATGGTTGTTAGAAAAGTGAAGTTTTCAGGGAAAGGATATAAATTTTGGACGATCAATAACCACATCAGCTTTAATGTGAGTGCCTCAACATCACCATGGGCATGGTGCAGAATGCCGTAGATGGTGCGATGTCAGATGATATGTTGCAAGAGCTGATATTTAAGTAACATAAATGAAAAGTTATGCTACAGAATTTGCACATTGATGGATAAAACTATTTAAAAATGCTTTATTATTTTAGCAAAACAATTCAGGCAGAGCTGCATAACTCTGTGATAAGACTAAATACATCAATAAAATCCCTTCCTGTGTGTTTATAATAGGCCTGATGCACCTGTATTAATCTGATCAAGTTCATAATATCTAATCAAATTTCTTTTTTTCTTTTTGTCAACAAATGAAAAAACAAAGTTCATTACCTTGGCATGTTTCAGCTACACCTGTAGCGGTACCTTAGCAGGGTCACGTGACATGGGTCGTTAGCTGTTTTATCTAGGTTTGCCAGACAACAGGGGATGTCTATAGCCCCTGTAGTGTGGCACCCTGCGTGTGACGATGATGAAATAAAACATTAATACTCCAGTAAAACCACACACCACTCTGAGACGACTACTGGTCCATCCAAAAGACTGCGAATGCACAGAAAACTAAGATAATGTCATCTACGGAATACCCAGCTTATCTTGCAAAGAAGAAACAGAAAGACAATTTCGAACAAGAAAAAATGGAAAGACAGGAAAGAATGTGTGTGTGAGAGAGAAACAAGACACTCACACAAGCAGCAAAAGAAAAAGTTGAAAACAGATATAACATATCAAAGCCATAACAGATCACTGTGAAAGGAAAAACCATGAACTGGAAAGAAGCCAAGGTCATCCGTCCTGTCAGCAACAAATACCACCGTTGGATCAGGGAAGCTATTAAAATCAGGAAGTGGTGCCCAAGGACCCTCAACAGAGACAATGGATCATACACCTTCTTCTAACACAGATTATTAATACCTCCCAGTCCTGCGGTCACACACTGGGACTAGTCTGAAGGCCACTTCATTGACTGTGATTGATTCTGAACC
>JAOXYM010000014.1:2306241-2318364 GCA_028567055.1 Leptatherina wallacei | reverse complement strand
ATATATATATATATATATATATATATATATATATATATATATATATATACATATATAGATGATATATATATGTCTATGCCATGGATGCTCACTACTTTTCAAGATGCATTGTGGGTTATTTTGAGTGCACTACTTTTTTCTCCCTGGACTTTCGGACACCCCTACAAAATGATGTGATCCCTACATAGGGCACTATGTAGGGAATATGGTGCACAGCCTAGATTTCACGTCAGTCTACAATAACACCGGAAACTTGCTAAATATGGCACCAAAGTTGCTAAGTTGGCAACGCTTCATTAGCCGAGCTCTGACATGTGCATCTGTGAAATCGATGTACCAGAATTCCTGCATCAACAAGCATTCTGTCGTTTTAAATTCAAACTTTAACCCGTAATTTTTTTGTAATCAATTGATCATTATTATAATTGTATAATCGGACTAATTATTCATTTTATGTAAAGCACTGTAAATGGTCTTGTACATGAAATGTGATGTAGAAATAAACCATTATATTTTTCATCATACAGTGATTCCCTCATACCCTGTCTGCAGTATCAACTGTGTTCAGTCTTATAAATTACATGGTGAGTGTGCATGTCGGGTGTACCTGGAGTTGTGAGTCGGTGCATGCTGTATGGATGGAGTGTATGGTTGCATGTTGACTGCATGGCTAACATGTTAGTCTCCTTAAAAACATTTCTTATCATGGCCTAACCCAGAAGAATGGATAATTCCCTCAACAATCCAGCTAAATCATTAGCTAGCTTTATTATTGCTGCCAGATGTGAGACTCTCTACCCACACGTCCTTCTGTGTGTAGAGAGACTGGTGGGAAAAACCACAGGATAGGCTAATAGAGATAATATTGATGTTTTGATGTCTTGATGTCTTATAAATTGACCACAGAAAGATGTTATTGTTACTTTTTGTTTCAGAGGAACCCTTGAGTTTTATTTTGGGCCCCATGCTCAAATATATTAATATTGAGATTGAATTGAAAGATATTTGTGTCCAGAGTTTTTCTTGTCATTATTCAGTTTAAGCTAAAAAGGTCTGTCTGTTTTTTACCCATTTAAAAAGCTTTTTAAGAGTCATAATACCATGGTATATCATGAAACCGGGACATTTTTGCTCAAGGTTATCAAACCATCAGATTTTCATACAGGCACATGCCAAGTATGATGCTTTCCTTCACTGCATCATGTGATTCATCTTTCAGATCTGCCTCTGATACAGCAGGTTGTGAACAGGAAGTCACGTTGATCCTGCCTCTTTCACTTCTCATAAATTGCCTGGGTTTCTGTGGTGAGGGCTTGAGCTGACTTTACTCCGGAGACAGAATGAATCACACTAATCGCTCTTGCATTCCTCCCAACATCAACATCAACCTCCATCAGCACCAGGTGCTGCCGGCTCTCTACATCGCCACATTCATCATCGGTCTGCTAACCAACGCGTGGGGCTTGAGGTCCTTGTGGCAGAAATGGAAGAAACTGGGAAATATCAATGTTTTTCTCCTGAACCTCGGACTGGTCAATATTCTTTACCTGCCCACGCTCCCTTTTTTAACAGTCTACTATCTAGGGAAGAAATGGATCTTTGGGGTTGCATTCTGCAAGGTAACCAGATTTTGCTTCAACCTGAATCTATACTGCAGTATCGGGTTCCTCACCTGTATCAGTGTGTACAGGTACCTGGCCATCGTCCATCCCATGAGAGTGAAGGGAAGACTGGGAGTGATCCACTCTGTGGCTATCTCAGTCCTGGTGTGGCTGCTGGTGAGCATTCAGAGTCTTCCAGACATGTTTTTCACCAAAACACTGAGAAACAACACTCAGAGATGCTTTCACTCAACGTCCAAAGACTTTGTGGAGGAATACCTGAAGTACAGCATGGGATGGACTCTGACTGGATTTTTCATCCCATTCCTCATCACCGTGGGCTGCTACGGTCATGTGATCCTTGTTCTCTGCCGTACAGATACCATTGACAAGGTACTGAAACAAAGAAGCTTGAGGCTGCTGCTGATTACAACTCTTCTCTTCTCTGTTTGCTATGTCCCGTACCACGTGTTCAAAAACCTCACGCTCTATTCGAGAGTTTTATCTAAACAGAAAATCTGCATATGGTGGGAACCTGTCGCCTTCAGTGCACATCAGATTAGTCGAGGTCTAGTGTGTCTGAACAGTGCTCTCAACCCTCTGGTTTACCTCCATGTAAGTCAACATGCTTCTGCTTCCATCAGACACCTGCTCCAGCGAGCTCGCAGCATGATCCGTGGCACACGGACCACCCCGGAGAAGAGAACTGAAGCATCAGAAACTGTAGCAGCTCTGATGCCAGTTCCAACAAACAATGTGACTGAATCACATCACGGATGAAACTGTACTTCTTATCTATTATTGCTGAATGATGCATATTAATGTTGGCACATTGTGTTTTTCGTTCCTCTGCTTCTTAATAATGTTGCTTCCGTATGTGAAAATTAGAGCAGGAAACAGGAATGGACATGTTGAGAGATAAAAAATCTCTTCATGGCAGCAGCAGAACTGACTCTTTGCTCCAGGAAGATAGCGGTCTGAAGATCTTGTGCTGGGACGCCTGGACAACACCTGCTTTACACAAAGATAACCTTTTTGATTGCTCCCCCCTCCCATTAGGGCGGACTGTGTGATGCTACTCCTCATTCAGAAGATTTCTAATAAACTTTAGTGTATTCTTCCCATCGAGAGTCCTCCACACTTTCCGAAAGAGTCAAACCCAGAGCTATTTAATGAGAGTTACGACACTCTTTGATCTCGCCGACACGCTGTTACGTGATTCACGTAGCCCACAAAAGTTCCAAACATCTCATCACTGTCAATCTGTTTGAATGGGTTCTGGCGGACAGCGACGGATTATCTACCATTTCCTTAGCATTTTTTAGTAAATATTGACCAATAACGTGCATTGATTACTACACTGACTGTGTATTTTGTCAAAGCTTTATTTTTGGAAGTAGCAAACATCATATTGATCACATGTCTAGATTTTGGAGGGAAAGTTCGATAACGTAAACATATCATTGAATACATTTACACATAATCTTTGTTCGAAATAAAACAAACAATTCATATTTAGTCATTAAAAATCAAATATGAACTCATGTAATATCTTTGGTTCAACACAAGCATGTATAAAGTAGATTAAACTACATCATACATATAAAAAAATACGGAGATATAAAAACAATTTAAAGCTGTCTCATTGTTCTTCTCTCATGCTAGCATGGGAATGCTAAACATCCTCCTCCTCTTGCATAGTATATGTCTGTACCATCTTACCTTTAGATCAACACAGCCCTTGATATTACTGTCTGTACCCAGGAACATGGTCCTATTGCCTCAAACAGCCCAACCGTGGAAGATGTCATTAAGTCTGTTGTCTGTGGCTGTTGTTGGATGAGGATCTGATCTCCATTCATTATTTCAGAGGTTTAAATAACTTGTATGAAAACATGTGGGTGTAGATGCTTTAACTGTTTAATTACTGTAGAAAATATTTTTATGTTTTATTATTACATTGTATTTATCATATTTCACTGTTATGCGAACTGAATACATTCATTTGTAAACATGTCCATTGTGCTTTTAGAAAAAAATACTGCAAAATATTCATAAAATAAAAATCTAAATAAAATGTCTTGGGGGTTTTTTTTGTTAGTAAAATATTAGATGACAACATGAGTTTATCAGTTGTAAGAAAACAAACAGCTTTTGAATAAAACATTTTATTATACAATGTCGTATACAGTGTGATGGGGGGTCAACAGAGTCACGGTCCTGTGTCCAAAACACCTGAGAGCAGGGAACCAAACTAAAGCACCTGAAGGAGGAATTAGAGGACCAAAAAGATCAAAGAGGAAGGCTAGAAAGAGCATTTAAAAGACAAAAAAAGTTATTGCAGATCTACGAAAAAAATGTTGTCACTACAAAAAAAAGGTCAAATATTTTCTAAGGATCAGATCGAAGCAATTGACATAAATAACAAGAGAGGTGATAGATGGAGGAAAGATCTTTGCTGTAAAAAAAAAACAATTAAGCTCAGTTTTTCAGCGAGCTCGTCAGGCTACACGTTGCTACAAGATATGAATATCCCTCTCCCTAAAATCAGAACCCTCAAAAGAAGACTGGAACACATCAAACTGGAACCAGGTGTGTAGGAAGAGGTTTTTCAGATGCTCAGGCTGAAGGTAGACTGCCTTGGAAATTTGGAAAAGGAATGTGTGCTAACTGTGGATGAGATGGCCATCACACCAAGCGTGGAGTTGCACCTTGGAACAGGAAAGCTTTTTTGGAGACCTGACACTACCTGGACATACAGGTGCAGCAACACATGCATGTGTTTTCATGACGGCAGGAAGCACCCAGAGATGGAAGCAAGTGGTTGGTTACATCAAGAAGACACCTCCCAGACCTGGCCTCAGAGTGGACGAGCTGAATGGACACAAAGATACTCCAGATCTCACAAACAGCGAAACCTGTACTCTTTACTATCTTACAGGATACATTGCAACATCTGTGATGTAGGGATGGGCGATATGTTATCATGTATGATATACCTTCTAAGAAACCCCCCATGATGATGTAACTGTGCGTGACACACTTGGAGTTCTACTCAAATGTGTAACAAACATGGCGGAAGGTAGAGTTGACATGCCAGAAGAGGCTCCGGCTCTGTTACCTGGAACTGGTTCAGGTTTTACTCACTACAGTTTTGCAACACATTCCTTTAGAAGCCTCTAGTATTATTTTACTGCTCTCAAAACTGAATGTGGTGATAGATTTATAGTACGAAGGATTAGGGTGAATTTGTGTTTTGGTTTTTTAATCGTCATTTAATGTTACCATGATAAAAACCAGAAACTACTGTGATAAATCTTTTAGTCCATATCGTCCATCCCATCTGTGATGAATCCCAAAGTGCAATTATGCAAAATGATGAAAGTCTGGATGGAGAGCATGGTACCTTACTGTCGCTGAAGGAATTCAAACCTGGTGTGCTGTGTCGCCCGTCACATGAAGTCTGGGTCAGAAAAGTGAAGAGCTCCTCCAAATGAGTGCATCTTTAATGGAACTCCCAAATGCCACTGATACTCTAGAAAGAGAAGCAGGACTATTAGAAAGCATGCTGCCTTCATGCCATGATGTACAAATCAAAACAACCAGCAGATTTGTCAGGCTGAGAATTACTGCAAAACAAATCTCTGGTGAAAGAAAAAAGAGCTGTCCAATGAGGGACATCTTGGAAGTAAAAGCCAGACAAGAAACATGAAGAAAAAGATGCCATCTTGGCCCACAACAAACAAACCTCCACCCGACACTTTGATCGTGGCTATGGAGGAGCTTGGTCTCACCTTTGCAATCTCCCACCCACCCAGGGAGGCTTCAACATTGCTACATATGGACGGTATGTTTTCAGGGATCTTTTGGTCTTCAATTCTATTTTAATTTCACTGATTCTATGCAAGTTATTATATTCATACGTAGTCTAACATTTTCAAGATACCTGAGAAATGATGTATTGGCATGCTTTTATTAGCTTCTATATGAGATAAATTAATCTCTTATAAATCAATTTTTTTATCTGACAGCCTCTCCATCACCCAGTCAGCTCCAGCAGCCCAATCATTCCACCTACCAGCTTCTCCATCACTTAAAGAAGTGGAAAGTTCCACCAACTTGGTCATTTCTCAGCTCATCCCACAGAATCAATCCTTCTGAAAAAATGAATATGTCTGCAGTACAAACTGTAATAGTTAAATTTCAAAAAAAGTTCTAGCCATGTATTATTACTGACATTATTTTTTCACTCTATTTTCTTGTTCTGTCTTGTAAAAGATTTCAATCTCAAGTTCACTGCATGATGAAACTAAATCAATAAATTGAACTAAATCAGTCTAAAAAATCTTGGAATAAATACCATCTTTATACAAATGATGTGATGTGTTGTAACTGATGGTGTTTGGATTTAAATATTGCTCAGATTAACTAGCTGCAGTTTAACTAGCTGGCTAGTCGCACAAATAATGAACTATGCCACGCTACAGAAAATAACACAGTTTACTTAATCTGTTACAGAATATTGGGCTAATGCCTCACAATGCCAAGAAATGTAGTAATTTCTGACTCTTACCTGAGAAAATGCTTCCAAAATACAGAAAATGAACAGCAGTTAAAGCTGGAGTTGGTAATGTTGGAGAGCTGGCAAGGTTTGAAAGTGGCACTTCCTCTAAGCTCCTCCCCTCCCGTCAATGCTTCATTGGAACCATGTGGTCAAACCCTGAGTCTGTTGCCATGGTAACGTACTCCTTGAACTTAACCTACTTGCTGGGGTATTATATAAATAGGGCAAAAAAAAAGGGGAAGGAAACTTTAAAGAGGTTTTTTTCTCCTCTTTAAAGGTCAAAGCTGGTCTTGTTTTACACATGAATGGAAAGTCTGATGAGTCACCTTCACAGCCAGATAGATCTGGTAGGGATGGAGCTTCAGTGGAATGAGCTGCACAGCTAAATGTGTGGGTAGTGACCCCCAAAAAGGTTCCAAAACGAGCTGCAAAACCCTCCTGTTGGTGTTGAAGTCATCTTTGGGGAAATGAATGACTGTAAAACATTCCAGATGTGTGTTGTCTTCAGAAGGACTCAGGGTGTAACACCATCTTGTATGTTACATCACACTGGTTCGTGGATCATTGAAAGAGACGTCTATAATCATTTCCTGGTCCACTCTGGAACTTAACTTACGAGGACAGCTTGACCCAGCAAGTTGGAAATTTCCATTAATGTTCAACAATTGTTCCCCAGATGAGAGAATAATTATTTCACATCATTTGGATCTTTGTTTGTATACATGTTTAGTTACTAATCATTCATTTCTCAAAATCTTTGTGGCTGACAAAATAAAATGTTGGAAGAAACATTGCAGCGTCTTTTCTTCTCAAGCCAAAACCCAAATCAGAGGATGTCAGATCAGATTATTTTAGTAGTTTATAAATGTCTTAATGGTCTTGGGCCTTCTTATTTATCCGACCTGCCCTCGAGGACCCAGAGGTCCTCTGGTATGGCCTTTTGATTAAAGTTAGAACCAAAACATACGCCGAGGCCTCAGTCCGTTACTATGGTCCTCGTCTGTGGAGCCTCAGGGCCGCAGAGACAGTATGTTTTTAAAAAAAGAGGCTCAAGATCCACCTTTTTAGCTTTTAATTGAATTTTTCTTTTCATATTTTTGTTAAATCTATTTTATCTGTTTAGTTATTATTTTATATCTATGTTCTTAACGTATTTTATAATGTACCTTTTATACATTTTCATATTATTTATGTTTCATTTTATTGTTCTTACTCATTTACTTTATCCCGTTTCCTTTTTATCTTTTTAACTTTTTAGCTCCAGTGTTTTCCTCATGGGGATCCTCCACGTCGGGAGCTATGCCTGTTCAGTCTGCAGGGTCGTTGCTGCGTGGGTCGCCCTGGTTGGGGTGGTTGCCGGGGTTCTGCGGTGCAGTCCTATGGCTGTGGTGGGGGCCCTGTCCTGCCCTGATCTGGGCGGTTCCTGTAGCAATGCCCTCTGTGGTCACTAATGAGGCGGCTCCTGGCGTGAACAGATCCCCAAGATATCGTTTCCTCACAGTAGTGTCAAGCCAGATGTGTGTTTTGTTGTTGTTTTTTTCTTTTATAGATCTTTAGCTCCAATTATGTTTTTATATCATCGTTTCACTTAAAGAGACAAAAACTAGGAGGTAGAGTTTGTGTTTGTGCAAGAGGGGTGGAGGAATAGGCGGGGGTCACGTGGTTTCACTGTGTGTGTGTGTGTGATAATGTACATGCGAAAGGTGGAAAAGAGAGTATGATGATGTGTGTGTTATCGAATTTTGATGTTTTATACTTAATATTTTTATCACTATTATTATTAGTATTTTTGATATATTTATAGAGAGCTGTTTTGTTTTTATGATGTAAAGCACTTTATGATGCATCTGTATGAAAAGTGCTATGCAAATAAAGTTTGATTTGATTTGATCTGATTAACTTCACCAACTGCATACAAAGATGGAGTGAAATTATTCAGGATGAGGGGTCCTGATGATGTTAGAAACCCTCCATGATGTCCTCAGTGATGTGTATCAGACTATATGATAGAAGCTGTTACTGCTATTGAATCTGTCATCATGGACGTCATCATGGATGCTTGGCTGTCGTTTCTATGGTGACAAAAAAACTGTGAGACTCTTCCTGACAGTGTTGGTTTGAGGAGTTTTGTCCAGTCTGTGTTATTCCAGTGAAATGTGGCAGGTTGGAAAGCTGAACAATTTCATGTTGAGCCCAGTTTGCTTAAGTTACCATGGCGATGCTGCTATTATCCAATAATGAGAGCAGACATAACCAATGACAAAAAACCAGGTCAGATCATTCAGAAATTTGGTCAGTTTACATTTTATACCAGCCTCGATCAAAACTCTGAACTATGAAAAAATGTTTTATGATTTATTGACAGTTTTTATTTCAATGCTATGACACAGCAGTAATAAACAAAATATACATTATTAAAGAAGTTTATTACAATGTTATGTCTTCCCCATGGTCAGATCTACATCCAGTAATATTTATAGTCAAGAAATGCTTTCATTGGTCAGCAGAGTTTACAGGTTGTACACCTACAGAGGTTCATGTGGGAAGAGAAACGAGTCAGTCTGCACACATGCAGGCTAAAAACCAGTTAAACCATTCAACCCCAGTTCCAGAAAAGTTGAAACTTTCTGAAAAACATTTAAAACAGAATACACAAATTAATAAATGTCAAAGAATTGTTCCACAATGTTCAGACCCAGTTTTCTTGCAGATTGGTGAACTTCTGCCCATCTTTCCATCTGAGAGACTGCGTCCCAGTCATGTTACTGACCTGTTACCTAGAAACCTAATTAGTTGTTTATGATTGTCCCGGAAGTTGTTAATGATTGTATCAATTTGGGTTTATGAAACTTGAAAATAAACATATTATTTTTTTATTTACATATTACTCGGCTTCCAAACTCTTTATATTTCTGATCAGTAAATGTTCTGCAGGTTTCTCACAGTTTTCCAGGTCAGATTTTGTGTGAATGGAGAAAAAATAAGAATGAATTTGTTGTTTGAAAACACGTCTGCTTATTTATTCATTTCACTTGTGCCTTTTGTTCTTTTGTGTTTTATGAAAATGAACAAGATGAACAAAAATGCAAAGAACAAAATATGAGGATTCAAAAACACACTGTAAACACCAACTGTGTGAAACTAGTTTTATTGGTTTTTGTCACTCATTAATGTGGAGCAAAGTTACATAATACATTATATTTTCCATTTATTTCACAATATTTCCATGTAAATCCTACATATGGTCTGTAAATCTGATCTCACTTATCAAATTGGGTCTATAAAATTTTGTTTTAGCAGCAGTTTAGCAACAACACATTCATTATCATCCCAGTAACAATTTCAAAGTATTTGATAGTAAATGTTTATTTTGATCTTATCATTACAGTGTTAATCTGGGTGTAATAAAGATTGAATAAAAGGAAAAATAATATGACTAATGTTGATTTGTTAAAAAATAATTCAATATTCATACTACAATTTACAGAGCTGTTTAAAGCTAAAGACATTTTAATTCACATTTTTATTTTACATGGTTGTGTTATTTTAAAATGAATCCCTCCTTTTTGCTGACTTTCTGCTCTATTAATGCTTCATGGGATTTAGACTGCTAAGGTCCATTTATGCTCAGGGCACAAGACGGATACACAAATGAACAGACAGTTTCGTCCGTCCCCTGCGTCAGCTACGCATGTAATTTGGTCTGTTTTCACAGCCCTCCCTCGCTTGATGCACGAAACGAGGAAGTACCACCGGATACTGCATGGGTAGCGCTTAGTTGTACAGCTGACATGCAACCAGTGAAAGAAACAAACTAAAGAGGAAGAATAACAAGAAGAAAAAGAAACAGAAGACAAATGAAGACAACAACTTTTTGAGAAAAGGCAATGCAAGTATTTAGGGCGTATTTATAGCGGTGCATTACCACCACAAACTGATGTCAGATCACAGGAGCAATCACTGGACTCAGTACTGCCTACTAGTTGAGGTTAACCATGGCAGCGTAAAAGATAAGGGAGCATAAATGGGCCTTTAGTCTCATCTATTCAAGCTTGGACTTCTTTGTCTTAATCAAAGATGTAACGAGACATCTACAGAGAAGCCAGATCAATGCAATGATTAACAAACTGAATGCTACAAGGACTGCAAGCACATCCACACCATGATAGGCATACCAGGGCAGTTTATATGACTCTGTGCGCAGGTGTGCTGCACCTTTGTGTCTCATGACGAACTCCATCCAGAATACAGCGCTGTCGATTGGTTTCATCGGTTTGTCGTGATGAAGCTGCGACAGTTTGATCATGTTCTGCTTGTACGGCTTTTCTGGGTCTAGAATATTCCTCAGAGCATCCGTCAGAGATTGGACATCCATTGCTGTCACTTCAACTATCTCAGCAACACCACGGGCCTTCATACGCACCATGTTGTCATACTGGTCAAAGATGAGTGGGATACCCAGAACCGGGACAGCATGGTAGATGGCCTCATAGAGGCCATTGGTACCCCCATGTGTAACAAAAACCTTGGTTTTAGGGTGGCCAAGGATATCATTTTGGGGCAGCCATTCTACCAGCATGGTGTTGTTTCCTAGAGTGGCCGGTCTTTTCCCAAGATGCCTCCACACGATCTTCTGAGGGAGGTTGGCAAATGCTGAAGCAATAGTCTCAGATATATCAGGGCCAAGGTCGCTCAGCAGAGTCCCTAGGGTCATGACAATCACCCCATGTTCACCAGAGCTCTGCACAAATTCCTCTAAATCTGATGGAAGAGGTTTAGATGGCTTACCCTGGAAGCCTCCAATGTAGATGACGTTGGGCATGGTGGGACGAGGAAACTCAAAGGTGAAGTCAACCCGCATCAACCAGAGGTCTGCTCCTTGGATAAGAGACCAGGTGCTGACATTACGTCCAAAATAACGATCGCACACAGCCTGGTACGGTGGATTGGAGATATAGTGGTACATGTAAGTCAACATGCTATGGTAGATTATATTACCAAGCCTCTGAGTAAAACCCATTTGGTCAGAGTAATAGGAGAATACCACAGGGATGTAGGACAGTGGAGAAGGAGCGATGGCAAAATGTGCCTCTCCGCTGTAAAGCCAACGAACATTGAAAACCAAGGGAAGCTTCAAATAATGCGCCACCAGAACTCCAGCTGGGAAAGCAGGGTCTGTTAGAACGAGGTCATACCCAGTGTCCTTCAGCTCCCTCATCAGGGTCTTATTCTCAAAGATGCTGACGACCAGCTTTACCACAGTCTCCTGGTCTTCCCCAAACAGGTTGAAAGTGTTCCTATAAAACTCAAAAAATGCCCATAGAGAGCCTTGATGTCGACGGATCTCCATGGACCTCTCCAAGAAAGAGGTCATAAAGTCTTGGCTCTCTATGTTTTGGGGCTGTTCCTGGGTGATGGTGATGGAGGTGTAACAGGGAGAAAATTCAGAAACGTACCAGCTGGTGGAGGATCGAAGCACTGTGATCTGATGGCCCTGAGAATGTAGGGCCTCTAGTAGGATTTTCATGTTAATCCAGTGACTCCCATCCACTGGATAAACTAGCACCTTCCCAGCATCACTACTGGAAGGCAGAGATGCAGAACACAGCAGGAAGAAGGCCACGGCTGAGTATAAAGCCATCACTGTAAGAGACACAAAGCACTATTTATAGATTTTTTTTTTACTTAAAAGCACTTGATAAAATAATCCTTGATAAATAAACAAGTCAGAAAATCTGCATCTCTTTTAAGACTGTATTGGTAATAAGGCAAGGCAAGTTTATTTGTACAGCATATTTTCTGTTCAAGACAATTCAAAGTGCTTTACATAAAATGTTAAAAGCATTACAGATAGTGCAAAGCATTTAAAAGTAGTAAAAAACAGCTAGAATTACAATAAAATCATTTAAACACAAAAACAATCATTAAACAGATTGAAAGCAAGAGAAGTTAAAAGTT
>JAOXYM010000014.1:2241942-2252576 GCA_028567055.1 Leptatherina wallacei | reverse complement strand
CATCCTTAAGCATGACCCCCCCCCCCCCCCCCGGCTCAACAAGGTCAGTTTTAACATTGTGTCGAATGTTCTGAGAAGTTATATTTGAGTGTTTTGTGGCAACGCTGCTTAATGAATAGTCTGGGAAAGAACATGTCTGGATTTGCTGGGGAATGTAACACGCTCCCGTTTCCCCCCCTCTGGCAAAATACAGCTGTAAACACTCATCCACATGGAGAAGCAGTGGCCAGACCTGTTTGTCACCATACCTCCATCTATAAGTAATATTAACCCCAAAGTTAAGGCATAGGTCAACGGCACAGCTGGAAGATACACGACGCTGTTTGGTTGTAAGCATCTGTGCGTGTGTGTGTTTATTCAGGTCATTTTATTGATCCATTCTGCTGGAATTCTACATCAATACTCATTTTTACTTTTATTATGTATGCTGTCTGACTTGTAGAAACTAGCTTCACTCCTTTAACATTGTTGAACTCACAATGAACTGAAGAGTGAGGGATGTTTACTCCTATAGAGACGCAGCAGTCTGAATAAAAGTCTATTCTTCTGAGATCAAAACGCTTTCACTTGAATCAGCTGTTCTTTGTCGCTCAGAGGAACCAAAGTGTGTTTAATGAGTGCGCCTGTGTGTCCACAGGAGCCGATGTGAGCCGTAGGAAGGACTCAGTATGACCGCCACCCATCCACCCATCCTCTGTCAACCCTTGGGTAAGTCATTCAGCCATCAGATCATTTAGATGTCTTCATTTGAATTCTTTATTTAATCCACCATTGATTTCAGCTCCACATTCAGAGGGTAGGGTATTCAGATCGGTGGAAACAAGTTACATCCATCGTGCCTTGTATCACAGTTCAGGCTGCAGGGGGGGGGGGTTTCAGGTGTGTTTCAACTTCAAAAACCTGCAGGACACCGGCCCTCGAGGAACAGGATTGAGGATCCCTGTTCTAGAGGCTAAAAGGGGCTCGCAAAGTGTACTTATTGAAGTGTATATGCAATCAAAGACACACCTAAACCATAGCGAATGAGACACAATCACCCCAAAATTTTCATGGAGTGTTTCTGCCACAGGTTCAGTTAAAGTTCATCAGATGTAAGAAAGCCATATATGTTGTTATGCAACTGTTTAAGTAAGCTTTGTGGTCAGTAAACTGGTTTCTACTTGTTCGCTATGGGTGCAAAACTGGTGTTTATGAATATTCTGCATGCCTTGAGCTCAAGTCTGAGCTCAGTTGGTGCAGACACAGGGAATCATCTGCAGGTGAAGCCTGACTCATTAATCCCCTGCTGCTCGGAGGAAAGACCCTACTAACCTATTTACCTTCTGCTGTGTAAGAAGAAGCAGGGTTCAGCAGATTGATGCCTGAGACAACCTTGACACAAATCTACCTGTCAGGCAGGTGGGAGGCAGCGGGAGCCGTTAAGCCTGCGAAACCCAAAGGAAAAGAATTCATCAGCACAGCAACAAGCCAATTACAACACTGGGGGGGGGGTGGTTCAAATTCAGACTGACAGGTGTCGGCTTAGTGTTTAAAAGCCATATGTTGAGTGTGTAATCTCTGGTACCAGCAGCTCTCCTTGGCTGTGGTAATGGAGCAGCTAATCCACCGGTTCAGTGGTTTCTGCTTAGTAAAGTCCTCGTCAACCATCTGTTCAACATGTCTTGCCATGAATGACCTGGGTGGTCTGGCGTTTTCTTCTCTCCGGTCAACCCACTGACAGGTTAAACGTTCAGATTTACTCAGATGAATCCAGATCAGGAAAGGAGTTTGAAAAAGAGCTAATTACCGCCACCCTTTCCACGTTCAGGGCATGAGCCAGATGGGTTGACGAGGAATGTTGCCTGTTAGTGTTCTACTGTACATGTAGGAAAAATAACAAAGAAGGCCTTTATCTGGGTTCTCCAGCTTCCTCCTACAGTCTGAAACCATGCATGTCAGGTTAACTGGATGGAGAGTGTACCCTGCCTGTTGCTTGATAGCAGCTGGGATAGGCTCCAACACCCCCCACCCCCACAACCCTTCAACTAGATTAAGCAGACAGTAAATGGCTGGATAATAGTGTTAATCTTATTAATCCTGCATGTCATTTTTGCAGACATTTCAGGCATCATAATCTTTATGAAAGTTGCTGGGTTAGCTACTTTATGTATTTCACTCGATGATACTTTAATAATTCCAAAAGCCAAACAATACACAATGATGCAAAGCTATAAAAATACACACCAACGTCACCATGCACAGAACTGTGGGATCGACGTTCCTTACGAAGGTTCCTTACGAAGGAACCTGTGTTGTCCCTGTTTCCGTCTTGGATGCAGTGAACATCCCAGAGAAAACAGTGGACTTCTGCAGGAACCTTTCCAGGTGACGTGCTGCTGGCTGACCCTGGTTTGGATATAAAGGACAGGATCATTTATGCATTTATGCATTAAATTGCAATTTTTTTTTATTTATCTCTG
Organism: Leptatherina wallacei; assembly: GCA_028567055.1. Classification (NCBI taxonomy): domain Eukaryota; kingdom Metazoa; phylum Chordata; class Actinopteri; order Atheriniformes; family Atherinidae; genus Leptatherina; species Leptatherina wallacei. The sequence goes on along the minus strand of JAOXYM010000014.1, from coordinate 2,250,117 downwards.
CTATAATTGTTTAATTTTAACAGCCCTGATAAAATCCGAAATACTTTTGATAAATGTAGGCTATATATATTTTTTACAATTATCTGGTGACCCCCTGAAATGATCTTGCAACCCCCCCATGGGGGTGCCGACCCCCAGTTTGTATTTCATTGCTTATATATTTTTCCTTACTTTCATATATTCACTCCTTTTGTTTAAACAAGACGTATGAAATTAATTAGTTAATCCTATAAATTTAGATTTGGTCTTTTCCTTTTATAATACCCAGAATATTCTGGGTATTATATTCATTTTCTTGTTCATTTGACTGCATGGTACAACTAAACGTGCATTTGTTTGGACAAACATAATGATAACAATAAAAATAAATCAATAGAGTTTCATTTAAGAGATGATATCTAGCTAGGTTTTGTTGATAATAAGCTAAATCACTGAAGTTTTAACATCAATAGCTATATTGTGTTCCCAAAAACAGCTTTTATGCATTCAGTGTTTTCTCTTCTGTCTGTGTGAGTCACACGATACACTCAGGAGTTAGTACTGACCAAGAAATTGAAGACAACAAGGTGGTCTTATCATTTTTTCCCCGAAACTTTATTTATTGATCAGAAATGAATCCACAATTATATTACATACAAACAGATTATAAATCATTTTAAATCATATAATTTTAGATTTAGATAATAGCAGATTTTATGTTTGATTGTAGAGTTTCTAAAACACATTTTCAGTATGATGGTGCAGTTTGCAGACTCCTATCTTCAGCCATCTTATAAAATGGCTGCATGAGCATTTAATGAGGAACTTCCACCAAACACAAGGTAAACACCGACGTCTGAGACTGAAACAGACGGACACGCATCTAAACCCTAACTTCATTCAGCAGCTTGTAAAGATCAAAGTTATTAATAATTAGTGTTTTTTGCATCGTAACAACTCATGGCTTCTCATGCAGCTTTTCGTGGTTTGGATATTTCTCTCCAGCGTGTCTTTAGACATGTTTTTAACCTGAAAGTAAGATGGTGGACAAAGCCCCCGTCACGCCAGATGCACATTCTTTATACATCTTTAGGCAGGAATGACCTTCCGTACTGAAGAAGCCTCTGACTGAACACACTTCCTTGTTAGATCACTTTGTTCCTTATAACTATATTCATAAAATGTGGTTGGGTAAAAAAAGAAGCCGATCTAAGGAATCTACCGTCTCTCTTCTATATCTCAATGCCTCTTCCGTAATTTTCATGTTTTCCTTTCCTCCTTCTCAACATCTACCGGGACGTAACGTACAGAGGACGATTTTGATGAAGATGAGCAAGGGGAGCCCTTTGAGTTTGATGACAACGATGACATCGGCTCTCACGTAATCTCTTCTGGGCCTTGGAATGACCAAACCACACAGGCAGCATTGGTAAATCTTTATGCCAAGACAGAGACAGCCCACAAGATGGCCGCCATAAATGGAACAACCAAAACAGGTGAATATACTCTAATTGGTTTTTATAGCTGCAGGTATGTTAAAATTTTTTTAGCTTTCTTAGTTGATTTTGTTTGAGGACTGCAATGAACTTTTTTTTTTTTTTTTTCACCAGATATGGAGGTCAGAGAGTCACCAGAGGGGTAAGTGAGAACAAAAGCCATAAAAGAAAGTTCTAACTGACCATTTTATAAAGACCATGACATCAAATTTAAGTGTAATTAGATTTAAATTGAAGTGAATATACAGTACAGTTGCATTTGGAGGTTGGATACGTGCTTTGTGTTTACATACATAGCCACTAAAGCGTCTTCTGAGGCTGAGTTTTGGAAAGGAGACTCTAATAAATGTATGCAACAGGGTGGAAACATCCTTGTTTTATCATCTATTTGATGCATCTTCGTCTCAGCAGAAAAGGGGGATGAATTGTGCAACAACCCAGACCTTGGTTGGTTGTTGTGTCTGGTGGATACGACGTGGTAGTTTCTTTAGTCTCAGTGAGGCGTCAGTGAAAAGCTAAGAACGGAGTTTTGGATCTAGGTCATCAGGACCCTTATCAATGAAATAATATGATTTAGGTTTAAGGTTTAATAAGTGAGTTGACTCAATAGTGTGATTTTTATTTTTATTTTTGTTGGCTTTGGTGACTGAATCATGAAATTATTTGGATCATTTGATGAACAAGAAACAGGCCGTATCCAAATGTTCGAACTAGAGGATCCTGATTATGAACAGCTCATCAGTGAAATGAGCCGGATGCACCTGTGCTAGAAGACACGATACGATACGACACGATACAATCCGACATGACATGATACAATACGATGCAATAAGACGGGATACGATACGGAACCACACGACGCGATGGGATAGAAAACGGCACAACACGACGCAACGTGGCGAGATGCGATGCAATAGCCTATAATACGATGTGATATGTCATGACACACCGTACAATATAATATACTTTATTGTCCCAATAAGAAAATAAAAGGCCATTTCTTACTTGTGACTGCACGCAGATTTGTGCACTGTATCAAATACAGGTAGTTTAAAACTATATAATACTATAGAAAGCAATCCAGCGAGTGGAAGTTATTGGAAATCTTTAACTTTAGGTCCAAAGCTGAAAGCAAAAATCCGATGAAATCCCACGTCTCAGGGATTGTGTTGTCGGTTTGACCAAATTCTCTTCACACATACTGAAATATACCACACTGCAATTCCTCCAGCAATCTGGTTCATTTTTCTCTTTAACTGATAAGCTTGTCAGGTAAAAATTACAACAGTAGGCAAGTTGTAAAGGTGTAAAAGTCAGGCGCTGTGGCCTACTGTAGTCATAAATACTTCTCGTCAGATGACCGATGCATTTCACAGACTTTAAGTTTTGCTTTGTTTAGAAGTTTGATTAAATGCACTTCATCATGAAGAGGGAGGAAATTAATTAATCTCATTAATAGTTTCAAAAGTTCAGAAGAGCCTTTCTCTATCAGCTGACTGCACCTAAAGATATAAAAAAGAAAACTTGTGTGAATGACCTTTAGATTAAAATGCTTGTTGCAGACGCTCCACCTCCTCCGATCTGGAAGTGACCGCTGAGTCTGAAGGTTTCTGGAAAACCTGCAGCATTTATGAAGGTAAGAAATAACTAAAGAACACACGTGACATGTTTGATGTGGCATTCACAGCTGGCTTCCGTCCATGTGAGACTGTCTCTGTGTTTGCTTCCATCTGGACAGTGCAGACATCACATAAAGCCAAGGAGTGGCTCAGTGTGGTTTCAGAGCTCACTCAGCGGTTGAACAAAGGTACATAACCTTCCTCAGGTGTTAGCTGTGCTAGCGGTTAGCTTGTAGCTTCCATCTGTTTCACTGCCAAACTATGCAGTAATTATTTCCTGCTGTCCAGTGACCTGCAGCCAGTTTCACCCTGCAGCTGCTAGCATCATTGTGAGCTAATTAGCTCTGCTTTGTGTATACCTGAACATTTTTCCTCCTGTCTGATCAATAACATGCAGCAATTTCTGCAGACGTGCAGCGCTTGTGACATGACTGAAGGATCCACTGCTGTGTTTGTGTAATGTTGAATATAATTATGCCAGTCTTGACAAGTCATAATAATGTGTTAGACCTGTTTTCAGTAGCTTCCTTTGTGGTGAATTTAACTGAGTGTTCTCCCTTCAAGGCAGTTCAGTGTTTATTACAGAATAAACCGTGTAAGTTCATGCATTTCCCTTTGAAAGAACTGGATGTTCTGCTGAAAAATTGTTTATAAATCTGGATTATTTCACTTTTTTAAAAAAGTATTGCGAAATGTGTTCCTGAGTTTTCTTTGTTTTGGGGTTGATATGATCTTGAAAACATGCGATCAACAGAAAAGAAGCAAAAGCACTGATTTCTGTTTCCACATTGAGGAAAGATATAACATTATCAAAGAAAACAGACATAAAATCCAGATTATAAGCAGCTTCTCTGCAGATAATCTAAATAAGCATTCGACCTGAAGAAAGCAGCTCTAAGTCTAATAGTTTAAGGGATCGTTATAGTGAATAGAATATTTATTAGTATTAAATTAAAAGAAATATAGGCTATAAATATTTTTTTTTTTACATATCATGAAATTCTGATAAAATTAATGCAACGTTTTCTGTAAATAATACATTTATTCTATTTTATAATGCACTTTTCAAGACACTCAGAAACACTTTAACAGGAATAAAAAGCAATAAAAACATGAATAAGAAATTGAAAAAAAAGCTATTACATTTAAACAGCAATAAAACAAAAAAAAACAAAGAGTATATTTATTTCTTAAAATTATAAAAAGCAGCTCTAAAAAGATGTGTTTTTTATCAGTTTTGTAAACAGTGTTTGATCAGAGCACGTTCGTATGGCCGTGGGAAGCGAGTCCCGGAGTGTCGGGGCAGCAAGTGAGAAAGTTCGGTCCCCCCAGGTTCTGTACTTGGTCATGAAAGGATTGGAAAGTAGACCAGTGTCAGAAGAGCGGAGAAGACGGGAAGGTATATGGTGATGAAGGAGGTCAGTAAGATACAGGGGGGGGGCAGATTATTGAGGGCTTTGAGGGAGCCAGTGAAGCCTCTGGAGGACCGGCGGGAGCCAGTGAAGCCTCTGGAGGACCAGGGGGAGTCAATGAAGCCTGTGGAGGACCGAGGGGAGCCAGTGAAGCCTCTGGAGGACCGGGGGGAGCCAGTGAAGCCTGTGGAGGACCGGGGGGGAGCCAGTGAAGCCTCTGGAGGACCGGGGGAGCCAGTGAAGCCTCTGGAGGACCGGGGGGAGCCAGTGAAGCCTCTGGAGGACCGGGGGAGCCAGTGAAGCCTCTGGAGGACCAGGGGAGCCAGTGAAGCCTCTGGAGGACGGGAGTGATGTGATCACGGGGAGAGGTGTGGGTGAGAAGTCGGGCGGCTGAGTTCTGAATGTGCTGGAGCTTAATGAGGACTTTGTTTGATGAGCCGTACAGGAGGCTGTTGCAGTTGTCAAGTCGAGAGGTGACAAAGGCATGAAAAAGGGTTTCAGCAGGAGAAAATGGGAGAGATGGACGTAGACTGGCGACTGTTCTTTAGATGAAAGAATTCTGTTCTGGAGATTTGGTTGACGTGTTGCTTAAAGGAGAGGTTATTGTCAAGGATGATACCGAGGTTGTGAACATGGGGGGGTGAGGGGACAGAGGTGTTGTCAATACTGAGAGAGGTGGTATCTGTGGTGTTGATGATGGATTTGGGGCCAAAAAATAATCATGTCGCTTTTATCACAGTTCAGTTTGAGGTAGTTGGCTTTCGTCCAAGCTTGTATAACAACCTCGGAACATTATAAATCACACGTGGACCTGAACATTTTGTTTTAGCTGTCCTAGTCGATGTTTTTAAGTTGTTGTTTTTTCTTTTTAAAATGGTTTTAATTGTTTTAATTGCCTTATTGCCTTGCTTTATTTTTAGTTTGTAAAGCACATTGTGCAGCTTGATCTGTTGGAAATGAGCTGTATAAATAAACTTGACCTTGAACATGATTATTCAGAAATATTTAGGTTAGTATGAGATTTTAGTTAAATCATGAGACTTCAGTGAAAGAGAGGATTACACCAAACATCAGAATTCATGTTAGTGTAAGAACAGAAAGTAAACTAAATAAATGACAACACCCTCGTAGAGGGAAGTCCTCACCATAATAAAGTACATTTATAAGACCCTGTAAAGCTCTTGATTGGGTTGGGACCAATTTTTTTTTTACAAGATGTTAATGTTTACCAGAATCTGCTCGCCAGGATCTCTGCAAGTTGTTTCAAGAAACGCCAGCTGACAGTTTTAATAAATGTTGCTGCAATAATAACAGAACTTTTCTTAATTGCTTTGCAGGAAAGTCCTCCTTAATCCCCAAAGGTGGTCTGGGCTCATCCATCTGTGCATTAAGTGGGTGTAGTAGTCCACAGCAGGGTGCTGAGATACTCTCCTCAGTTAGTCTGGAGCCTGAGCAACACGTCCCTGCTCCTGCAGACACACCAGCAAACCAGAACACAGTGACCTGCATCCCAGAAAATAACTTCAGAAACACGGAAGTCGTCTATGACGACGTTCCCACTGAGAATCTCCCGCCACCATTGTACAGTAAGTCTCTGTGCAGCTTATTGCGTCATCATTTTGTACAATAAAAAACTTTGCACTAGAAAAGACATCTGTGTCATCCAGGTTTAACCCTTGCAGGTCATTAGAGACTTTTTTGTCTTCCTTCAATTTTTGGCCATTTTGGTTGTGTTACCCCAAAAGGGGAGATTTTTTTGTAAGACTCTTTCTCTTGAGGAACTTTTAAATTCCACTTTTTTTAAAGATCAACAGGGAATTTACTATTTACTACTCTCAGATTATTAGAGGACAAAAAAATCCTCTCCCAAAAACTGCTAAAAACATGACACATTGATATTCTTTTCTAGTTTTTTTCCCCCTCAAATCCCACAATGAACGCTCTCAATACCAATTTGATCACATGATGTTAATGTTTCTTGAAAAAATACACATAAAATTAGTTATTTTCGATATGTGTTAGAGGGGATTTTATTTAAAGATCAAAATAAATGTTTTTACAAATTATTTTTGTACTTTCAAGACAATTTTTTTGGAAAAAATAAACATGCATTTTTATAATAATAGTAATAAAAATAAATACGAATTTCAACTTAATTGAAAAAAAAGATTAAATGATTTTAATAAATGATTTTCATAAGAAAGGCAGGGTTAAAAAAAAAAGTGGTCTTGAGTCTGGTTTTAAAACTTTGGAGGACTGTTCCACAAATGTGGAGCATAAAAACTAAAAGAAGAGTTTTTGTGTAAATGTTTGGTATATGTAACAATCACCTATTAGAAGACCTGAGGGCTCTGAGGGCTTGTAGTAATTAAGAATATCTAAAAGATAAGAAGATCCAAGACCATTAAGAGTTTTAAAAACCATTAAACGTACCTTTAAATTGAAGTGGACTGGAAAGCAATGCAGACTCTTTTTCTGGTCCCGTCAGCAGACGTGCTGCAGAGTTCTGTCCTCTAATGACCCAAAAGGGTTAAAATACGAACAAATAACACAAGTGTTTGGGTTTATTTGCCCCATTAAATAAAACTCTGCAGAATGATGATTTAAACTCCTGTGTGTGCAGATGTGGATGACATCTACGAGGACATCCAGGTACCCGATCACCATGACAACAACTGCTGGAGCTCGGATGAGTTTGAGAGTTACGAGGAGCTTTCGGACGGCGAGACGGCGCCTCCGTCTCAACGCAGCAGCAAGGTAAAACATTTTCTTTTCAACATGAATAACTTTCAGATCAGAAAAAATCAGTGATGTTTGGGTAGAAGTCTGGTTCAGGAGGATCGGATGAAGATGAAAGAAGGTCCTCTGCTTATTAAAGTACAGACTCAGATCCACTTTTTTCCCGTCATGAATCAGTTCGGTGTCTTTATACTTTATAAAATAGAGTTGCAGTAGTGATGTAGTAGAAAAGAACCGGCCTTCTGGATCAGTTTGTTCATCTTCTTTAAGTTTCTCTCTGATGCTGCTGCTCCAACAGAAGTCATTCCACAGGGCGGGGTACATTCGATGCCTCACTTTCGCTTGTTTTAGAGCAACAATGGCGACCGATATGACGCAGTGTCTTCACCAGCTCATGGAAGCAAACAAAGAAATTCGTGTTTTACAGTGCAACAAATAAAAATGGCGGTTTACCGCACAAATTCAGCCTGAACATCCAGAAATCCGGAAACGTTTAATCCCAAATTGAACGATCACGTAACCAAGATGATTGAGGAGAATCTACCTGTATTTTCTGGAGCTTCCCACATACAGGGAATCAGTGAGAGCCAGGCTTGTATTGTAGACATTAAACATGTAAACTGAGAGAGGAGTCCTCATGAAAACACACCGTGTTTGTGGTGCAGAACCAGCGTTGAGCGTAAATCTGTGATTTGACTCAGGTAAAACATTCAAGCACTTTAAGTCTCTAAACATCCATCGCTATGAGAGTAGGTATGAGTGGATGAGCCGATGTGAGATATAAATGTTCCGGTGACAGCTACACGTCTGCCAACAAGAAAACTGTTTTATATGTTAAATACAAAATAGTCTATTCCATCCATCCATTTTCTGTACCGCTTAATCCATGCAGGGTCGCGGGTGGGCTGGAGCCTATCCCAGCAATTATCA
>JAOXYM010000014.1:2162061-2174990 GCA_028567055.1 Leptatherina wallacei | reverse complement strand
GAGCTGAAGTACCACGTCTGGGTCGTGCTGCGCCGCGAGTCCGGTCTTCGTAGCATCAACGGCTCAAAGCTGAGAGACCGCAAAAAGCAACCAGAGACAAGTAGTGGTGGGAGAAAAAATTGATTCACATAAGTATCGCGATAATTTGTTGTTTAAACAAATGTTTTTGTTTAAAAAATCTTTCCTTTTTTTTATTTAAATAAAAAAAATATATAATTTTTACTTGTCTTGCAAAAAAATATTTTTGTAAAAGATTTCTTGTAAAAATAATTTTTGTCAAAAATAAATCTTTACTTCACAAAAAAACGAATAAAAAAAAAAAAAAAAAATCGCAATTGAAATCGAATCGGCACCCAAACAAATCTAATCGGGCGGAAAGCGAATCGTCCCAGCCCTCGAGACAAGCGATGATATGTCTGCTTCATATTCATGATCCAATGTCCAAAAGTGGTCGTAAGTGACTCCTGAGACGAACCTGTTGTCACTAACAGCTGCAAGCCCAGCGATGTCCAGCACCAAGGACGAGTCCAGAGGCCGCGGCTGGGCCGGCTTGCTTTGGGGGGGAGATGAGCCTTCGTGACAAAGCATGCCCGTCCCAGTCATCCTCCACAGCTGGGAGCGCTTCCCCGGCTCCTGCACAACAACTAGTCTGTAAGCTTTACGCATCCTTACAGAAAATTTAACCACTAGAGATGAAAATCTAAAGTTCTTCTCTTCTAAAGTTTTAGGAAGTTTTATAATCTGCTGTGTAAATCCCCCCCCCCCTTCTTGTTCTCCTCGTACCTTTTTCCGAAGGATGACCCTTTGAGTCTTGGTATCCACATCCAGAACCAGTTCAGCACATCCCACCAGCCGCTTTTTCCCGACAGGTCTCCTCCCGTCGTTCCTGAACACAACAAGAGGAAGCTGCTGAGCCCGTCACACACACCACACACAGACACGTTCGTGTTCTTTCATCGGGCCGTACTGCGAGAAGGTGTGCGTGGCTGCGATGTAGATGAAGTTCTCGTAGTAGAGTTTGTTGTACTCTCTGAAGAAGTTCATGTCGGCCGTGACCTCGGAGGATCCCGCGCCCTTCACGGTGAGCGTGAGGTAGGGGGGCAGAGTGGGCTCATCGCAGGCGTAGTCCAGCACCGACATGGCCTTCACCTCGGTGTGGAGTCGGATGTCGGCCACGCCGTGCTGCCAGAACTGGATGGGCACCTGAGGGGAATCGAACCATCACATCAGTCTGGTCTCTCTGCTCATTGCTTAGGCAAGAAGCTTTTATCTAAACTAAAAGACGACAGCAGGTCTTTCTGCTGTAACCTGGATCCCAGACTAATTTACTTTGCACCTGCTTCGTTTGACGTCTCCATCGCTGCAGGGGGAGATGCGGCCATTTTGAGTCATTCTTTGCGTTGTGGAGGAGGAAACAAAATTTGTGGAACTGCCGCCTTTTGCAGCAGCAGTTTTACGGCACTTTGTGCAGATACGAGAGATCTTATGCCCATTTTCTTTCTTCAGAACCAACTCGTCTGTCTCGCATTTAGCTTCCATCTCGTAATACTTGCAAACTAGCTTGACGCGCTTGTCTCCTGATACAACAAGCATGCATGTGGGGGAGTTTCCTGGATGGATAGATGTAACCATTTCATATAACACGTCGAACAACCACCCCTACTGCATGTTTGTCCCTTTTGTAGAGTTCATCTCCCTGAAACAGTTGTCTTCATCCTTTTTACCTCTTTCTCTCCTCTCAGCCTCCACACAGTTCAGTCAGATGATTCTGATGCAGATTTTCTTCCCACTGTTGCTGTGTGAAACCATTTGGTTTCAAAGTGCCCTGACATGACTAGCGTGTACTGATTCTACATGAACGCCATTACAGAGGTAGGTTTGTGTGTTTGCAGATGCTCACTTTCCCACAGGACTTCTTCCTGAATTATAACGGACCTTTTTTTCTAAACGAAGCCGTTTTCACTGAAGCTGTCCGGTGACGTACCTCGGAGATGTTGTCGATGCGGAGCGGCGGAGGCAGCTGGTCGGTGTCGGTGAAGGAGATTTGGTAGGTAGCTCCTTTCAGGGTGACCTCTGTCCGCAGGAAGAAACAGTTTCCCAGCGTGTCCCTGTTCAAAGGTATAAAAAAAAAAAAAAAAGACTATCTTAATGGTACTTTTCTAAACAATGAAACAAAAAACTGTCAAATTTGAGACATCAAAAACATTTAAGGGTGAAAATCTGGGAATTTAATGCAATATTAAACATGTTAAATTAAAGTTTAAAAGGCTGTTAATAAAAGTAACGGTAAGAATAACAATAATAAAAAGATGCCATCGATATGAGAGGGCAAGGCAGCCAGATTATCTGTAGTAATATATTCATCAGACACCCACAGTTCTCTGAAAAAGGAATATTTTAAGATATATTCAGAGGGATCAGAAATGTTATGTGTGGGTAGACAGCTCCATAAAGTGGGGGCTTCTTCTGCTCTGAACTGTGGTTTAGGGAAACTTAAAGGGTCTCAATCTGTGGATCCCAGCGGTCAGGAGGAAACATACCAGGAAGTCTGAGATGGATGCGGGAGCCTTTTAAGGCTTTGACAGGAAGCAAGCACAGGAGAGATGAGACCATGCTTTCTTTTTTTTACTGGTCATGAGTGGGTGATTTTTTTTATCTCATCTTATTTATTTAATCATTATTTTATAGATTAGTTTTTTACTTGTTATTTAATCATGTACTTACTGTATGTGTTTATTTTAAATACCACCAAATTATGTCCCTTTCTATTCTCTTTTTTATTTTTATTAACTCCTTTATCAATACTTCATACCTGTTGCTTGTATTTGGTCTTATTGTCTAACTTTTTAGCATAAAAATGGTCCTTCATATTCTGTACAGGCAGCCAACATGGCCTCTAATACAAGGACCAGAGTCATTCTGAACACATCATTGTTACTGATGGAGCTTTCAAACTTTTCCAGGAGACAGACGGATGCCTTCAGGCACCGTTTCCAACATCACAACCTGATGTATGGAGATAAAATCGATCTGGACTCGCCTTATCGATGACGTCATCCACAGCCTCGTTAATAAAGAATTCATTTTGACTTGCAGAGAAAAGCAAACACGCTTCCTTAGTTGTTGTAAGCTAGTCCACGTTGGTTTGCCTCACCTCATGTTGACGTGGAACGACTTGGGTTTGTTGACTTCGAAGCCTCCTGACCACGTGCAGTTGGGCGTGTCCATGAGGCGCACACACAGCAGCTGGTCGTAGTCATTTCTGGGCCAGTGGAAGACGACACTGGAGCCCGGCAGGGTGGAGATGTAGCCCTCGGGGTTGGATATACCCTACAACACACATCGAATTAACCCCGAATTGTTCATTTTCTACATTAGTGACATTTGTAATGTATCAAATATATAGAAATTGGTCGTTTTTGTCGATGATACTCAAGTTTCTGAAGCAGACATGAGAGAACTGAATAAACTTTGATAAAAAACAAATGATGCGATGATAAAGTATTTAAAAATAAGTTATTAGATGTGATACTTGACCACAAACTGTGCTGGAAAGCTCACATTAAACATGCAAGTTCAATATGGTCTGGAAGTATCTGTGAATACCCTGTACTGTTCACTTGTGTAGAAATGTAGAGTAACACTACAAAAGCACCCTAGAGTCATGATGCACATTACAAGAGGGAGCAATAAGGACAGCACATAATGCAGGTTAATGTGAAGTTAACGTGGTGAGATGGAATAATTTACTTCCTGGTAACATATAAAACTGTTCCAGGAGAGAAGGAGGGATTTACAGTATAGAGCGAGAGAGGGGAAAACGTCATTGAACACCCTGTATCTGCACTACACTTAAAAGTATGTGGACTTCTGGAGGAAACGGATGTCAATGGACTCTCCCACAAATGAAGACTGGATTAATGTGATGCACGATATTTACAGTATATAATGGAAACATTTACACTAGTTTTGAGGCAGGATATGGATAAGTTTGTAAACTACTGGAACCTCAACAACCATACCCCCCCAATTTCTACTTACAGTGCAGTTTATTGTCACTTTTTCCTTTTTTTTTATTTATTTGTTTTTGTTATTTTCTCTTATATTTCTTATGTCTGTTCATCTGTTACTGAAAAGCAACAAAAAGTACCGTCTATAACCAGGTGGTTCTGTGCACTGATGCAAAATCTTGTGAATGAATAAAAAAAAGTAAGTGCATTTTTTGTCTTTGGGGTGTCTTTGTGGAACGGCTTACAAGACAAGATTAAAAAGAGAAACTGTGCAAAATGTCACAAACCGTTAGAATAATATAAACTAAGAGGGCTAAATTTTCTCTTTTGGTCAAGATAAATATATAACAAAGAGGAAAAAAGGTTGGGAACTCCTGTTTGTGAGAGGACTGTCAGCAGGAAAGTTTTGGATCTCTTGATGATGGATTGTTTTTTTTCTTCTCTAAAGTTCCTGTCAAAAACTGAACTGGAGGCTTTGAATTCACTGTATTAACCATGTAATCTTAACCAGAGGGCGACTGTTTCCCACCTTTCCTCTTGCAAACTCCCTCTGAGCGAAGGCTAGCTTGTGAGTGGAGCGGTTGTCCAGCAGGTAGCGCGGAGCAAAGGTGACGATGTGAGTGTCTCGGTACTGGCCTTTTCCTTTCCGTACGCTGATGCCTGTGTTAAGTTTCAGAGAAGGGGGGCGGGGGAGAGAGAAATCATCATAAGGTAGCTGGTTTTATGTTTTATGTTATGTCCACGTTCAGGTTGCAGCCGAGCAGCTTGCCTATGTTGTAGATGAGTCCGGGCCTGTTCCCGTGCTGGATCACTTTCACTGCTCTGACTCCTCTCCCTCCATCCAAGGAGAAGCCCTGACACCAGCCCGGAACGCCGTCTGGGTGGATCCCTTTCCCAATCCGCATCGTACACCTGGAAAAGGTGGACTGAATGAAACACCGTCTGGATGGAGTAGAACCTGAGGAGAGGGTAGACTTACATAGCCGGCTGCTCCTTGTCAGTGTAGCAGAACAATAACGGGCTGAGGCTTCGGGCCAACTCGTGCTCCTCAAACTGCCCTGATGCATCCGTCTTCCCGTTATCCTGGCGGAATATCAGGGGCAGGCCTGAGGAAGAAAGTGGTTTTAGTAAACGGCAACAAGTAGGCGAGCGTAACCGTAGCTGCGATGCAAACGTTACCGGTCTTGTTGATGAGCCAGTACGGAGCAGAAATCAGGATCTTCAGAGCTCCTTGTGCCCGCAGGATGATGCGGATGGTGAGACAAAGCAGGCGCTTGTTGGTGTCGTACAGCCTCATGCGCACCACGTAGTTCTGCGTGCCAGGTGGAATCAGCAGCTCTTTGCACACAGGGAAGCTCTCCAGCATGACTCCTGAAGTAAAAACAGATAAAAACATCGTTACAACCACGAGCGAGAATAAGGAGTGAAACATCCATCGGTGACGGAGGCTCCTGACCCAGCTCCATGTTCTGTGAGGTGTCTGCAGAGTGAAGGACGGCCTCCTTTCCCGGCTTCAGCGAGCCTTTGATGGCCGTCCCTTTGATGTAGAAGCTGAGATCATGGGGCAGCAGGTTGGCCAGGACCATGGTGGGCAGCAGATAAACGGTGTGGCCTGGCTGTCGATAGATCTGATGTGCACCGCCGGAGGAAACTTGCCTCTTAGCAGGCTGCTGCTCTGGATAATTCTCCTTTTTGATGACCACACAAAACCTGCAAGATAGGAAAGGTACATGCAGGGAAGCAAAACCTAAAATCAGAGCTGGTACAAGGCAAGGCATGTTTATTTGTATAGCTCATTTCCTGTTCAAAACAATTCAAAGTGCTTTACATAAAACATTAAAAGCATTACAGACAGTGTAAAGAAAGTACTAAAAAGTAGTACGCTTTCCTCCAGATTAGATTCTTTGGGGACCGATTTAATTTAAATTGTGATTCTTCTACATTGTCGATTTTTGTGAAGTAAAAAAAAAAAAAAAAATTTGTTGCAATTTTTATTTTATTCAAAAAAAAATTTAATTAGGAAAACAACAAAGCAGCCAGAAGTTCATTGTCATTCCTATAATCCCACAAAATGTAAAAAATTAAAGAATTTGGGGAAAAGAAATACATTTTTTAACAACAAAAAATAGATTTTCAACAAAATAATTGATTTAAAAATCGTGAAACAAAAAAAAAAAAAGTGAAATATTTATGTGAAGCATTTTTTTCTCCCAGCCCTAACCAAAATGCAGAACATCTGCATTACAGTGCATGTGTGGAAACCCTTCAGCTTGTTTCTACCTGAAGTTACGCTTGAGGCTGTCGTCGACGTCCGCGGACTGACACTCCCTTTTACTGCTGCTGATCTCTCCGGGCCGCTCCACGCTGGTCCAGTGGATGGGAACCTTACAGAAGAACAAGCCCATGCCTTTGGGCCGAGCCTGCAGCCGCCAAGACGTCAGGTGGAGAGGGACCGCTAACGCCTGGCCGGGCAGGATGGGAGGCAACACCACCGGTTCTGTCAAAGCAGAACCAAAAAAAAAAACTTTGTGAAAATGTCCCACAACAGGCCACAAAGACATTTTCAAATAGGGGCGGGGTCGTACTGTCAGGCGCCGAGGGGCTGTCGAGCCGGACTTCCATCGGGACATCCAGCCGGTTCTTCACCATGAGGGCAGAGCGCACAGTGATGACCTTCCTGGCGCTTCCCTCCATGGTGATGGCGAAGACCACCCTGACAGGAGGCAGGGCCGAGAACTGAGGGAACACAGATTCACACACATATTACAATCAGGGTACGATCAGGTGTAAGAGGGATTAATCATCAGGAACTGCTCCTGCTTTCATCTGCTGTTAACCCCTCAGATCTGACTTTCAAGAGCCACAACAAAGCTGTCGTTAAGGCAGCTTTTCATCAACCTTTTTCGACATTATCTTTATAATAACTCAAACATTTGACGTTCTAACCTCCTGCATATTCCACTCTGTTGTACCACCAGAGGTCAGCTGTCCATCAAATACAAAGGTGTTATTTTATGGAACAAGTATATCTAGCTCAGTGGGATTGTGCTAATTTGTCTCTGATGTATTACTTAATTATCCAGTTTGGTCACTTAGTTTTATTTTTTCTACCATCTATGTAATATTATTCGTACTATCTCCTTTGTTATAATTAATATATATTCTATTTCCAAATACAGTGAGGTTTTTGATGAGCTCTCCCAGGGTTTCTTACCTCTCCAACACTGACATTTATTTTATTTTATTTGAATCTTTTTTTTACAATACATGCAAAATATATGATGCATGTATTGTTTTATATTAAAGAACAAATAAATGAAACTCAATTAAAAGTTTAGTCTCCCAGAAAAAGCAGGAGAAACTCATCCTGGATTACTTTTAATTACCATTTAATTTAGTTATTTTACATTATTTCATTAGGACTTTTTACACCCTTTTATGTCTTGATATGATTTTAATAGTTTCTCTTTATATATTCTATTCTGTAAATGAATAGATCACAATGAATTACATTTATGTTTGAAATGCACAATACAAATAAACTTGCCTCGCCTCTCTGCACACTTCAGATGTTTCCCGAGTCATGTGATGCAAGTTCCATCAAACTCATCATTCTCCAGCATTTCACACCACAGCACCAGTTATTTCCACTCAGCCTTTCCTAAATCTGATGCCGTCACCTAGGCAACAACTGATTCATTCCTGATGTTTTTCATACCATAAGCTGATACTGTATGCATCTTCATAGATTACACTGGGCCTTGTTGCTGCTGGCTGCTTCTTGTGGGAGCATGAGCATAACAACACATAATCACTGTAGCTTCTGACTTGTTCTAAATATTCGTGTACTGATATATAAAAAGGGCGTAAAAGGGCCCAGAAGTAACAGACATGATGATGGACTCACCAGCCGCTCATCATGCTGTGAGAGGAGGATCAGAACAGTGAGGCTGCGTGACTAGATATGATCAAGCTCTGAATTATTGTGCAGCCGTTGCACGTGGCTCTTAAAAGTTGATGCGATTATGTTGAAGATTTTCTTTAATAATGACGTGACTGAGTTTTCCAAACAACAACATATGCTCTCTCAGGTAGGATTGTGTCTGGATTATGCAGGATATACAGAACAATGATTGTCTCTGACTGCAGCCGGTCCACATCTCATCTGCTGAGATGACCCTATAAATGTTCTAGAGATAGAAGATGCACTTTAATTTTCCTAATATCTGAATAAACTGAATTTATTTCCCAGTAAAGTGGCCTAAGATGACAATGGTACATTTAGAAGGGAGAAATGGGGAGTAGGAAAGATTGGACCTTTCTGCACAAAGACCCTGAAGTTCTTGTTGTGGGTGTGAAGCACTGAGCAGACTTACATAAACATGTGGATGGATGATGTTGGTCCTGCTGATGGGGCTGCCCACCTGTGGGACAGTAAGGAGGGGGGGGGGGGGGGGGGGGGGACATGTTGGGATGCCGTCTTTCACCTGCTCTGGCAAAAAAATCTGAAACTAAATGTTTGTTGTTGTTTTTTTGTTTGTTACTTTTTTTCTGCCAAGACAGAAGGACACTGTTGAGGAAACTCAGGCATGAAGTGTGTAGAAAGAGGGGGAAGACACACACATACCAGCACTTCTGCATCCACGTGACCACAGAACAGCTCAGTAAAGTCGGGTGCTATATTCTCATATTATGTGTTTTCAGGATGTCCGAACATGCGAGCAAAGTTTGGTCACATGTTAGGCTTCGCCACTTTAACCCAGTTGGTCTCTGAAACATAAACGTGCACACAAAAGACACACCCGGCAAACCCTGCTTTGGTTGGCGAGTGTGTGTGTGTGCTACTTTTGGCTGCGAGTGTCAAGAAGTGAAACATCAGCCACAAACCACAGCTATGCACTAGCCATCTGGCAACCCCCCCCCCCTCTCCATCCCATACTGCCGAAGATTTCACCCGACCCCTCCGTCCCATATAAAAGCCCACCCATCTCATCTCCATAGCAACTCACAGCTTTCCCAAGCAAGGGGTCTCACTACCTTGTAAAAAGAGGTAAGTGTAATTAGTGATGTGTGTGAATGTGTGTATGTGTGTATAGATGTTAAGAGGTATCAATGGTTCAGTGGTGTCTCTCTTTAATCATCGCATCCTCTCTTTGACCCTCGCCTTCAATCACCAAGCTTCATTTTCTTCACCGTTTCCATCCTCCCCCTCCTCCTCCTCGTTTCACGGTCTTTATTTTTGGACTTGGAAGATGAACAGGCGCAGGTTGATGTTTTTGGCGGCCAGCAGTTTGTTGCACTCCACAGAGTCGGAGATGGGCAGAGGGACATAGTCAGTCTCGTTGGTGTCATTGCTGAAGGAGTGGTGGTAGATGACCGGCTTGATCCGCACGTCATCGTACGGTCCCTTCAAAAGCAGGAAGGAGCACTCCAGGGCAGAGTTCACCTGCACACACAGAAACACATCCACATTAATATAGAGCCTGAACCCAGTTGAGAGGCAGATACACTTACTAATGTAAGTTATTCCCGATAAAACCATAAAGTAAAGAAAAAAATGTGTAATTCCAGTTCCCTCTTTTTGGCCATTTCAGGGCTAATGGCAGAATTCAAAAACGTTACTCATCATTTCATTTAATGCGGTAGAAAGAGGGCTGCAGAGACACCACCCACTCGAGAGGATGGATCTATCTCCGCCCTGCCCTCTCTGGGGGACTCTGGCAGAGAAAGCAGCATACAAGCCGCTTCTTGTCTAAGTCTCGGGTGACCTACACTGCAAGGAGTGTGAAATAACGGAGTGTGATCTCGAGGGAGACTCTGCTGCTTGGATCAGATGAATAAACGGACTCACTTTTCCAGTTTTGCTTTTCTTTTTGTAACAAAGTCTTCTGCATCAGCATTGCACTCCTGTTCCTCTATTTCGTTGCACACACCCTCAGTTTGTATGAAACTCATCAGCAACAAGTGTGTGGACAATATGTAGTAACATTTATCTGTGGGGTCAGTTTGACGCCATTTTTTCCTCTTCAAACTTTACCATAAAAACCAGACTTGGTAAGAAGTGGAGCATCATGGAGCATCAACTTTAAGATGAGGCGGAAACTTAAAAATAGACATGGACAAATAGAGAAGTGAATGTACCTTGCTCTTGAGGATGAGCTGAAAGGAGAGAGTGCGCTTGCAGGAGAGATTGGGGTTGCGCTCGGAGTCGTTAACTCGGGCCTTCAGCACCCACGTCTGGTTGAGAACAGTGAAACGTGGCGTTTCATAGTACAGACGAGTGATGAAGTCATCAGTGCGGTATGGCCTGAACTGCACCTCTGAATGGACACACAGTGGAAGACAAATTAGAAAGAGACAGAAAGGCTGTGAGGAGGAGGGAAAAAAGGGCAATTATCTAGTAAAGTGACCAGATTCTCTAGTATAAGAAAGGTGTTACATCATAGCATTTCCTCTAAAGTGTACAGACAGGCAATTCACACTCTATGAAACTCTCTCTGGAAGTTTGTACCTGTAAACCCAATCTTCTCATAGCAGAGCAAGCTAAAGATGCTGTTGTAGAGCTGTGTGTCTCTGCGATGGTTCTGGTCCATCTCTCCCAGTATTCCCATTAGTTCTGTACCAGTCTTAGTTGGATGACAGCACTCACTCTCATGTGCTGGCAGCTCATGAAATGGACCTTGCCAAGGGCAGCCGATCCTCTTGTACTTGCACTGTGTCACCCTGGCAACATAATGACAAGTGGGAGTTAAAGAAAAGAAGAAGCACAGACATGGAATCATAAATTACATCCCTTACAGAGGTGCTTTGTGATGAATATGTGATACTTGCACTGAGTGGAAGGGAATGATATCAAAGGTACTAATTAATCCAGGATGTGAACTGCAACAAATGAATGCTGTACGGAGATAAGGGCTCACTGAGGGCCATCCTCTGAGTAAAAAATTGCATAAATTCATATCAATTACATCTTTGACAGAGATGCTCTCAATGAATTCTTGTTACTTAAAGTGAAGTGAGGTATTAACATCAAAAGTAAAGCTTAGCCTCTGCCGTGAAGTCAAGCCAACTACAGTGCAAAGTATTGCGCTACTCTTGTTTTTTTTTTATATAAATATTGCCAGAAAAAGGGGAAATATGTGCAGCAATTCATTGAAACATGTACAGAAATACAGTATACACGTCCTAAAAAAAACCTCTTAGGCAAGCTTTCTTATTTCTTTCACTAGTCTTTAAGAATAGTTCTCCAGGCTTCTTGGGGGACATTTCAAAGCTCTTCATTGAATTTTGCTGCATTTTGCTCTGTTCTCTGTCAAGATGATCCCACAATGCTTCAATAATGTTGAAATTCAGACTCTGGGATGATTCATCACTTCTCAAGACCTGTTGCCATCGATTTTACGTCCAGTTCTTGTATCATTTGGCATAAATCAGCCTTTTCTTCCAATTTCCCTTCCTAATGAATGGCTTCCTGACAGCCACCTTTCCATAGAAAACCTTTCTGCTGAGGCTTCAGTGAACAGCAGATGACCATCCTGAAGGTCCAGATACATCTCTTAGGTCTTGTGTCAGGTGTTAGCAGGATTCTTTAGCTTTTTACTAAAGCAACACTGCATTATTTTCCAACATTAAACTCTATCCTTCTGACTCGTTTGGATGGTACACTAGGATTTATTGTGTGTGTTCCTGGAGCCATCATAGACCTGCAGCATCCCAAAGATAAGAAACTGCCCTTTACTATTTTTTTCTGGCCCAGTGCATCACATTTCAGCTGAGTTTCACTTTACTGCACCGTCACTCACCAGCAGCTGGATACTAACATGCTGGTAATTTTGAAAGCAGTGTGGCTTATTCAGCAATGAAACGCAAGATTACACAGAGTTTCCTCAAGGATTTTTTTTTAAACTGTGGGGAAAGGCTTTTGCACCACCCCCCTACGAAAAGAACATTATCACTATTATCATTATTCTGCTTTCAGTTCAGATCTGTAGTGGTGAATATATCTTTGTGGTATTTTATATAGCCTACATTAATGCTCGGCCAAGACGGTCATTTTGACAGTTTCTAAATTTGCATATTCAATAACTCAAATGAAATCAGGAAGCCTTGCTGGTGCCTGACTTTTACTAAAACTACATGAAATTTCATTTAAACAGGGTTTAAAATGTATGTAAAGAATTAAAATGTCTACATATTTCGGCCACAGGTGCTCATTCTGACCGATTTACACAAAATCCTGTGCAGCCAGAATGAGCACCTGTGTCCGAAATATGTATTATGTATTGAATATGCAAATTTAGAAACTGTCAAAATGACGTCTTGGACAAGCATTTGATGTAAGCTGTACAGAACAACACAAAGATATATTCAACACTACAGATATGAGCTGATGGAAGAATAAAAAATGACCATTTCTGTGAGGTGCGAAGAGTCAGAAGCCTTGGCTGAGTGTCTGATGTGAAAAACAACAGGTCATTTGGTGAGGTGATTAAATGAATAGATGTAGGGAGTGGGGACTCCAGAGGAGGCTGAAAATCCTGCTAATTCCAGTGTTAAATGCACCAACTACCGCGGGATGTTGCAATCCTCGGGTGATTGAGTGAACTTGAGTATCCAGCTGTGGCAGAGACGCTCTGTTCTGAAGCTCCTGGTGGAATAGGGTGCCAGGCGGAAAACACGGCGCAAACGCTCCTCTACGCTTCCACACCGCTTCAGTGTTTGGTGGGACCGAGGAGTTAACGTCAATGTTAATAACGAAGTGCAACAGTAACATTTAACGTCTTCAAGTGTTTCAAGTGCTATGCTAATTAACCACCGTTGGTGTCATCCTTCACATGTCACAGTTAAGGAGAAGATCTGCACAAGGGACATTGAACTGTTAGCCATGAGTTTTCGTCCATATTATCTACCCAGAGAGTT
>JAOXYM010000014.1:2142840-2158128 GCA_028567055.1 Leptatherina wallacei | reverse complement strand
AATTTTTATCTTTACTGCAAATGAATATCGGCCCTAAATATCGGTTATCGGTCTCCTTAAGCACCAATAATCGGTATTGGCCCCAAAACACTAATATCGGTCGATCCCTAGTTTACACACTCTGCAAACAACTTACGGTAAAATATTGGGACACTGGTTATAATGTCTGAATGTGTTCATCAGCTAAGAAACAACAGAGATTTATTCTATTTCTTTTTTTTTTAAGCTCATTTTGAGTAAGATTCCAGAAAAGCATCCCAAAAGATGAAGATACATCCGGCATCACATCCATCTGCATGTATACACCTGTAAACACCTGCAGGACTATGAAACAGGAAATACCGGAGCAGCTGGATTCCTACATCCAGCTGGGATGAGAAACATGCTCCCAACTCCCCTCTAGCACGCTGCTGGAATCTGAGTCAAAATCAGCAAATATTCTTCAGATAACTTTCTAAATAAGATCTTGATTCAGTGTCCTAACATTTCCAGAAACATGGTTAAAGCAGGTTACATTACACTTACAGTGGATTCACAAACACCAGGCGGTGTACCACAAAGCAAGCTGGGTTCACCTGAACTCAGGACCACCTCAAAGATGGTTTCAAGTTTATTTCATGCTGATCTTAGTGGTAAGTGTTATCCCTATCAAAGCACCAAGCAACAATAAAGCAACAGCAGGAGAGATAAGATAATAGCTGATGCTGTTTTATGCATGCTCCCAATATGTTTACCATTAGGACACATTTTGTATTCACCTGGAAACAAAATAATTAAATAAAAACGTTTTTATGAATTCACAGGATAAAATTGATTTGCTGCTTCGTTTTTCTCCCAATGATGTAGTTTAACAAAAAAGATTGTTTGGGTTTTCTGAACTAATTACACTTTTTTTTTAAAGGAAAATATATATAAAATTGTCTACTTTCCTGAATTAATTATAGAATTTTACATTAAAAATATTTTCTGTTTGTCTTTTTAACTGATTAAATACATTTTTCAGACAAAACTTATTTTCTTCAGTTTTATTAAATTGATTTTTTTTCTTTTTTTACTAATTGCACTTGTTTTTACCTAAAGAAATAATTTCCTTCTCTGAATATTTCTTGATTTTTTTCTGAGACAATTTTTCTTCAAATTGATCATTTTACACTGAAAATATTTTCTGTTGTTTTTCTGTACTAATTACATTTTTTACTATAAAAATCTTTTCTTTCTTTTCTTACAAATTACTGATATAATTTTACATAAAAATATTTTTTCTGTCCCGTTTTTCTTTTTCCAATGAAAATCTTTTTTTTTTTCTAAATATTTTAGGAAAAATAATTTCCTTCTCTATTTTTAAATGTATTTAGTTTTTATGAATTATTGTTTTTCAAATAAAATTATTTTTTTTCCTGTTTTTTTAATGATATAATTTAACGTAAAGAATATTTTTCTAAACTATTGTTAAGTTAGTTTTTTCAGATATTAAATTTTTTTCTAACAAAAATAATTTAGCTATTTTTCTTATTTCCAGAATTTTCTCAGGACCCTCAATTGTGAACTTTTCAGGTCTCATTCATGCATAATGTCCACTTTTGTGTCATTTCAAGTTGTTAACATACCAAAATGTTGAGGGAGAAAAGATACAAGGTGGGGAGGTAATATCATCTCGTGAACTCAGTCGTATAAATCGATCCTTCTCCTAAGAAGTAGCTATGGTTTAAAACAAAGGTCCTTTTATACTGCAATCCTGAATCAGCAGCTTCCATTACTGCATCATGATAGACATCTTTTGCTCATTAAATTATGAATTAATTCAGATTCCACCCATTTTCTTTTGATTTCCAAGTGAATGCAAAACTCCCCAATATCACCAAAAGAAGTGTTAATGTACCTAACTACTATCTTAGGAGTGAGAGCATCAGCTCTGTGACAGAAATTTAAAGGCATTATGTTGTTTATGTGATCATATTTTGGCCATATCGCCCCTCCCCAACTCAACCTCCACCTCCTCTCAGGATGATGAATCCCAACACCTTCATCACACTCATGTTGCCTTGAGGTACACCCCTCTAAACATGCAGCAGAAAATAAAAAGCAGCTCATGCTGTTCAAGTGGAACATAAAAGACTTAAAAAGACCAGTCATCACTGCTAAAATCTGCAGAATCACTGAACACGTGGTCAGTGATCGCTTCCCAGCAGAAAAAGCACCAGATGGGTTCTTGCAGTAAGAAGTCCATCATGGCTGCAGCAGGTCTGCGGCTGTGGAGGTCCGACGTGGGCCTGCTGCTCCTTATCATGCTCACGCCTGTGCACAACATCACACGGTGCACACGGAGCTGAGCATCAGTTTTATTCTTGTCTCTCTGTTTTTCATACAACTAATTATGTCATTTTGTTTTTGTGATGCTTACTGTTGCAAATGTGGGACAACAATATTTTAGGCCTTTTATTTATTCTATCCTATTTCTTTTTATCTCAATCAATTGTATTTATTTATTTGTTTTAATTTATTCAAATGTATTTATTTTCATTTGATTTAGTTTTATCTGTTTTATCATTTATTCATTCCTAATTTTAGTGTATTTTATTCTATTCTAGTAATTTTCTTTTTGTTATTTTTTCTTTCTAATTTTTTCCTGTATTTATTTTGGTTTTATCATAAATAAATTCAGACGTGAACGAGTTAATCTCTTGATGCCTATTGTTGCAAATTTGGGGAAAAATACTTTGGGTCTTTTTTTTATCATTTCTTTTTATCTTATGAATTAATTTTATCAATTTATCTATTCTAATTACTTAAAAAAAAACATACTTTTATATTTTATGACATCCAGTTGCTAACGTTATGCTCTGGGCTGGATCACAAAGTCGTGAAGTGTGCTTTCTCAGCTTCTAGGCAACAACGTTTCCAAGAATGTAATTAACCATAGGGGTGTGTATTGGCAAGAATCTGGCGATAAGATATAAAAATCACAATACAGGGGCAACAATACCGATATATCGCGATATTATGGGTAAGACGATACATTGAGATTTTTCTTTACCAGAATTTAATTGTAAGAAAACTGTTCCAACAGTAAAAAGTCCAACCTGTAATATGTTTGACATGAACTTACTTAATGACAACAGAGGATCTACGTTTCACTACAGAAGAAATAAAAACACTTGCTCTTTATGTACAAGATGAATAAAGACATTAAAATCAGCCTCATCAGTAAAGCTCTCAAGTATCCCTGTATCATCAACCATACCAGCACTTATATGACACATGTATGAACAATGGTCATACATGTAGAAGATTTCTGTTTTTGATTCAAGTATTTATCAAAAGAAAGTATGTTTGGTGTAAAATTAAAAAAAAAAAAAACTTCCACCATTTTCCTTTTTAACATTACACATCTCTATAAATTTAAAATTAAAGTGCTTCGGATTCTTCAAGTAAACTTTGCCAAAAAGTCAACATTAGATGCAACACAGAAATGAACCACCCCCGTTAATGTTTGTAGATAAAGTAAATTGTTGATTCTGGAGATTAAAAAAAGAAATTCTTTTCAAAAAACTTTTTGAAAACCTTTTTAATAAAAATTTGATATTGTAGTCTTGGATATCGATACCACCACTGTGTACTGTTTGTATGGATAATAAATTGTTAATTTTTGAGAAAAAGAATTTAAAAAAATATTATAAAAAAAAAAAAATTTAAATTTCTTTCATAAAAAAAAATTTATAGTGGTTTTGAATATCGATACAATATCGTCATGCAAAATATCGCGATATTTCGGTGATTCGATATTTTATTACACCCCTAATTAACAAAAGTCAACGTACCATCAAAGTGAGTCAGAAACACACATTGTGCTACTTTAAGATCCACTTCTTCAACATGGCTTTTGACTCAGTGTGAAAGTTTATGTTGATTTTTTTTATTTAAAATTTGTTTTTTTTATTTGGGTCTTTTATTTTCATCCATTTCTATCATTATATATATTCTATTCAAACATGTTTTTATTCCCATGTTCAGCATTTTGGTCACTGGTTGCTGTTTTTAAAGTGCTTTATAAAGCTGGCTTGGCTATATGGTCTGATGTGGTGGCAAAACATTTTCCTTATCTATCTGAGAGTAAAGTTGAGCCACTGCATGGATGGATAAGATGGTTGGATCAACATCTGGCTTCTTCTTTTGACTCTTTATCCAGACACATCATTAAAAACAAAGCCCCCCCATTCATTTTATATAAACATAAAAAAAACATTTTACATCCAGCACCTGTGATGTTGGCTGAATTCTACAGTGTGACCATTTGGATGTGATGACTGAGGCTTGCTGGAGAAGCTAAACTCTGAACTGTACCTCTGGAGTGAATCTGCTGCTCGAGGCAGGTCAAGCTGGCTGTGCTCCTAGTTCTAAGGTGAGCCAGAGGCGCACCTGACAGAGAGAGAAAGTTACAGCACAACAAAGAAACATGCAGAGGCAACACACAACAGGGTTAAAAGGTTCAGAAGGTCCTGAACAGGACAACAGCACATCCCACCCAACATATCATGAGTTCTCATCCTCCCGCTCAGAGAAAGATCTCAGCACAGATGAATCAGAGAGGAAGGACTGCTGTGCACTGGGATGAGCTTCAACCACAGGCAGCACTGCAACACCTCCATGTTGGACCGACCCCTCAAACACCTCCACGTCCTCATCAGTGTGACTGTATGCTGGACAGATGCGGCTTGTAGTGTAAAAATCAATCCAGTTCAGTTACAGGAGATGTTGCAGTCATCCAGCTGGAGAACGGATACACTCACTGGTCCCAGTCCAGGGGCTGCTGCCAGAACTGGTTCTAAATTGGTTCAAGGTCAGAACTGGTAGGGGCCATTTTTTTCTTGCAGCCCGGGTTTGGGAGTTCTTACAGCTTGTTCTCTGCACATCATTCACACCATCATCCACAAAATTAAGTTTAAAGTAGATTTATATGCCGATATTTGCCACTAGATGTCAGTAATTCTCACACGCTGTACCTTTAATACAAAAAAGTTGTTGTTTCCACTTTTCAGCTAGTCTGTGAAAGATTCAACAACAGTGAACGGATAGAAATCTAAACAACATATGTGGCTTATAAAGACACAGACACCGCTCCACGCAAAGTCTTGCCCCACC
Organism: Leptatherina wallacei; assembly: GCA_028567055.1. Lineage (NCBI taxonomy): Eukaryota > Metazoa > Chordata > Actinopteri > Atheriniformes > Atherinidae > Leptatherina > Leptatherina wallacei. Next base: position 2,152,989 of record JAOXYM010000014.1, on the reverse strand, counting down.
GGGGATGATGTTCCTCAAGTATGAAACAACCGGGCCAGAACTAACCTTTTTCTTGTTCTTGCCACCTTGAGAACAAGAACAAAGTTTTTTTGTTTTTGTGGAGTATGCAACATGCTTAACCCAGGCTACTTCTGGTACTGATGGCTCAGTTACGGCACTGGCAAGTGTTGCTGGGGCCAGATTTGGTCCATGGACAAAGATAACAACAATTTCCCTGTGATGGTCATGTGACAGACACGCTCACATGGAATCAACGCCTTATAGTCAAAGCCAAATATGGGCCAAACAAAACTCCAGATGTGGGCAAAATACGGGCCAGACATTTTTTTTTTGCTCTCTGGGACGTCATCACATGGCTTTAATGTCTCTTCCTACGTGTGTGACCCTTCCTCTGGTGTATTCTGGATCTCTGTGGAGGAACACAGCTCATGGAGACTATTCATATTTCACCGATAACAACCAGCAAATTAAAATCTTGACACCAGCCATCTAGTTTTAGCTGGAGTCTGTGTTTGTGAAGCTAAGAGTCATTTCAAATGGAGATAAACATGAGTGCATGCACTTCCCCTGCTTCCTCTTCACATCTATGTTGCAGCTCAGTTTTTATAAAGAATGTGAGGACACCATGTTGTATCTGTGCTGTTCTGTCTGTACAGATCCTGAAGTTAAACTTCAGGATAATATTTCTTTTCTCAAACAACAGAATCAGCCTCTAACACTGCATGGATTGACCTACAGAGTGAGGGCAGAAGCATTTCTAATCCTTGGAAACTATTTGTGGAAAAAACCTCCAAGTTAACAAAAAGAAGTTTCCCTCTTTAGAAAGAAGATTATGTCAGTGGTGTCAGGGCTTGGAGCTTGGTGAAGTTTCTTCTTCTGGCTCTTTTTTTGAGAGAACTCCTACGTTTGTGTTAAGTGTGGGGGTGTTGCAGTGCTGCCTGTACAGCTGATGAAGGTCAGAAAGTGGAAAGCATGTTGAAATACGATGAGCAGGAGTCCTTCCTGCTCTGTGGGGATGTAGAGGTGAATGAGTCAGCCTGAATAGGTAAGACCAGGACAGATTTCTATGAGTAGTTCGTCTCTTATTTGTATAATTCTACTAACTCAGCTATGAGCAGCAGGCTGTAGGAGCTAAAAGGTTCCCATACAGAGCAGCTCATCTAACGTACGATCACAACACATCTCCCTCAGTCAGCACTTAGCTGGGACACTTTACAACAGCTCATATTATTCTGCTCATTTAAAAGTCAGTGATTGCACTTTAGGAGGTTTACATGGTAGGATTTCATTGGTAGGAACTCACTCTGTCCAAAGCTGGGTGGGTCAACAGAGGAGCCGATCCAGGGCAGTGGGGGTGAAGACTTGGGGCTCTGCTCCTCCTCCTTACAGTAGTCAGCCATCCAGGAGCTCTTGGTGGTTTTATATTGTTCTGGGAGGGGGGGGAGACCAAGACGTATCAGCTACATGGGGACTTTTAAATCCATAAAGGACTCCGTTCAGCTTGATGTTCCCTCCTTTTACTTACCAAGCAGGACAGAAGTGATGTTGACGTCCAGTCTCTGCTTGGCTCGAATCCCCATCTTGAAACGTGGAGGGTGGAGGCGACCAGCGGCCTGCTGCTGCCAGTTTAAGAAGCAGGGCCAGGGCTCGATGACAGGCTCCCAGCCTGAAACACACAGATAAAAACCATGAAATGTTGGGATATAAATTCTAGCCAAAGGCACTGTCTTGTTCTGATTTAAATATTTTTCTTTTTGAAATTGTCCCCTGATCTGAACCAACAGGAAGTTTGACATGAAGGGTGGCGCTTCACTTTTTATACTAAAGATAAAACTGAAGTTATGGTTTTTGACACTTTTTAAGATGTTTTTATGCATCTTTATCTGATTTTATTGTTTCTTATTGCTTTAATTGTCTTGCTTTTATTCTTCTCTAAAGCACTTTGGTCCTCTGTGGTTGTTTTTAAAGTGCTTTATGGATAAAGTTGGACTTCATGCTGTAATTCTGCATGAACGTGTGATTACCTGACAGCTCTCTGTTGTAGTAGTCTGCAGACAGAGTGAAGCTGGCGTTGCCTTCCTGGGTGGAACCAATACGCTGCAGCACATAAAGCCCTGCAATCACAAAAACATCAATGACATCAGCACCTTCATCAGTCAACGTTGTGTGTGATATTTATTACTTATGAGAGACAGAACGGTCCTCATAAATCACAGTTTACTCAACATGGTGCCGTGTCACCGTAATGGTTCGTATGTGCAGGTTAAGAGCGCAGTGCTTGTGGATGGAAGCAGCTAAAAAATAGGATTTTTCTCCTGTTTATCATATTTTAACTATTAAATTTGACATTTTCTTGGTTCTTGGAGCAGTCTTGATGACCCTGCCAGAAAAGAAGAGAAGAAAAATGGCCGACCTGTTTGCTCTTTTCCCACCCTGCCAGAGGGCCTCAGGGCTGCAGAGACTGTCGGTGTTTTTAAGAAGAGGCTCAAGTGTGTAAGATAATATAATGTGTGTTTTCAATTACAATGATATCTTTTTGTTGTGTGAAGGTTTGTTTAATTTTATATGCATGAATTGTTTTACTGTGTAAAGAACTTTGTGTTGCCCTTGGCATGAAAAAGCACTTTATAAATAGTTTGATTTGATTTGATTAGCTTTGCTATGCTAGTAACAAAATCAGTAGATGATTTAGTTGGCTGTCAGGTTCAGTGTGGTGGTTACCAGCCCAAGTTCTACCCAACTTATAGCCAGCCAAGACAAGGTCTAGTCCAGAGGGCAAACAGTTTAGGGAAGCTAGTTATTAGCCTTTCCAATGCTAACGCAAATCCAGCACAAGAGATGATCCAGAGAGAAGCTGCGTTAGACACGGAAATTACCGCCCAGGTGGCACGAGTAGTCACCTCCTCATTAACATTGATGGATTAGCAGCTGGCTTCATGATGGGTATAGCCCCCTGGTGCAAGAAAAAAGCCATCCCTGGATGCTCAAAATGTCTTTTTCCAAGCTAACAAGCACACAGTGCAGCTTGTTGGATGAGAACAGCTGGAAACACTGATATCTAATCAGGCAGAGAGCAGAAGCTGCAGCTCAAGTGCTTTAAAAAGTTTTCTCATTCGTTTGGTTCACACTGAGGAAAAAACTAAAACTAACCGAACCTCCTAACCGGATTGAAACCGTTTCAGTGTGTGTTAATGTGCAGCAGCAGCTCACACTGTGATGCATTACTAAGTCAGAGTGTTACCACACAAGTTCTGGAAAAGCCGCCGAGGAGCCGTTCAAGCTGTGCAGGTGTAAAACTTTTAACTGGTCCTATAAACAGGATCGTTTCGGAGTTTTCTCCATGTGTGGCTCACTTTGTGCTCATTAAAAGTGGAGCCGAGTGGCTCGAACATGTTAGTCTGGACCCAGTTCACCCAGCGGGCCTCAGAGCTGAGGTCAGACTTACTGGAGAAGGTGAGCTCTGCCAGCGGGATGTCACAGTCCAAGCAATCATCGATCAAACAGATGCAGACGCTCTCAGCCTTGATCTCCACCCCAGACAGAGGAGCCGAGTGGCTGCTGGAGCCAGACGCGGTCCTGGTTCTAGGATGTCCCGCTACGTTCTCGGCGTTCTCCAGCAGCCATGTGGCGGCCTGGTCAAGCTGGCCTACAACATAAATACATCTGTGTTTACATCACTTTTCATGAAATAATGCTCATGTTAGGTCCAGACTGAGGTTACTAGGAGAGACGGGGTGTTAGAAAAAAAGCTCCTTCACCTTTACAGTGAAGAAGAGCTGCTCTGCAGTCCTCTTTCCTGAAGCCGAGGTCTTGTAAGTGGTTCAGCTGAGTTTCTGAAGGAGGAAAAGATGAAGAGCTTTTATAAGAACGGGGATAACAAAACATCAGCCATCAGTAAATGGAGCCTTAAAATGAAAGAACTAAGAGGAAAAAATTCTATTTCTAGACTTTAACCCTTAAATAACTTGTTTTGTTCACTATTTTTGTCTGCCTGTTTTTTATGTAAAAATGCATGAAGAATCTGAACCCTTTTCAGCAGTCAGCCAGTAAGACTGGAAACCAGTCCACAAGCTGTCCTCTCCTTACCTATGAGGGTCTGAGTCTTCTGCCTGAAGCTGTCTTTGGGTGGATCTGTGGGCTCAGTGGAGGCGGAGGCGGAGGGAGGCGGAGGTGCAGCTCCAGCTGCAGGGATGGACTTTGCGATGGCCAAGAAGAGCTGGATGTCGTTGTAGGAGAGACGGATGTCCAGAGCAGGGAACTGAATCTGCCACACAAGAACAGCCACGACTCCCATTAAAGTCTCCTCTGTGTTACACTCGTGCTCTTTTTTTAATCAATAGGAAAACATGATGAATGACACCTCTTGGAGGCAGACACACGGAACATCAGGAGCACTTTTCATTTCCTGAAGTGTCTCACAAAGCTTTAAAAATCCAATGTATGCAGGGAGACTCCTGACCGGTCCTTCTGTGCAATAACTAATTAATCTATCTGCACTATTTTACTGTGCACATTCGGTTCATCTGCACTATTACCACTGCATTTTTATATATTTTAATACATATATTTGCACTATTATGTATATAAATCCTATTTTCTATTTTAATGCAAATATTTTAAAAGTCACCAATTAAGGAGCAGCTGCTCAAATTTCGTTGTTTCACAACAACAATAATAATAATATAGGCGATTCTGACCTCCAGCAGCGGTGGGATGTCCTCCACGTTGAAGGCGTCCAGGAGACCAGAGCTGCTTTGATATGTGGGGCTCCCACACAGATCCACCTGAACGTTAACAGGGTCGATGATGGAGAGCGCCGTCTCCTGCTCGCTGCCCAGCCGACACGAGAACACCTGCAGGGGACAGCAGACTCTGAGTGCAGAGTAAAACTCCTGAACCCTCCACCAGCATTAAAGACGCGGCGCTATGTCGGGAACTCGGTCTACACTAGTTATGTCACAGTGCGAGGAGGGTGGTGGCATATTTTTTTAGCATTTTGAAAACAAAGCAGTGATGTGGGTCATGTTACCTCCACTCCTGCCAAGCTGCCAGAGAAAGGTCTGTCCAGCAGACGGGGCTTGTACGTCAGGACAGTGGTGCCTTTCAGGATGATGGCGTTGGTATCCAGGCAGGACAAGTCCTCCACAACCACAAACTCAGTCCCTGAAAACAAACCAAAAATCACCAGGGCTGCAAAATTACACGAAATCATCATGACATCATCAACAGAAAACGTGAGAATCATAATGAATCCCTCGTCTGGAACTTTGCTCGTGTTCTGTATTTGTTAAATGAATCCCAGTAAAAAAACGAAAGCCGAAGTCGAACCGTCATCAGAACTGTACAAACATGGAGAGAGAACAACTCAGCTCTGGGTGGAGAAAAGGGATCTAGATCAACACCCATCAGCAATTGCAATTTCAATTTTATTTATAAAGCGCTTTTCATACCGAAGCAACACAAAGTTAAAAGGCCGGTACCAGAGGATCTCAGGGTCCGCGAGGGCTTATAATTTAAAAGCAGTTCAGATAAATAAGAAGGCCCAAGACCATTAAAACATTTACAAACCATTAAAAGAACCTTAAAATCAATCCTGAAACGTACGGGGAGCCAATGCAGCCATTTTAAAACTGGTGTGATGTGTTCCCGCCCCCTGGTCCTCGTGAGAACTCGTGCCGCTGAGTTCTGAAATAACTGTAAACTGGAGGTACTCTTCTGAGGAAGACCAGAGAGCAGGGCATTACAATAATCTAATCTATTAGAAATAAAAGCATGCATCAGCATCTCCGTGCTAGCAAGAGAGCGAAATGGGCGGACTCTGGCAATGTTTTTAAGATGATAAAATCCTGTCTTTGTTACATTTTTGATGTGTGGAATAAAATTTAGCTCAGAGTCTAAAAGTACACCCAGATTTCTCACGCACCGAGAAGGTTTTGGATTCAGCAATTTGCATGAAATGATTTCTCTCTCGTCTTCAGGATCGATGAACGACCCTCATTCACCAACTCTCCTTACAAATAAACTTGCTCTTAAGTCCCACTTACAAACTTTTTACAAAGATTGTGGCATTCATGAAAACGGTTGTTTCCTGGATTTGTTCTACAGTCAGAGCAAAATCTATGAACACTCAGGAGTACTCTTCCGAATATTTGAGTTCTAACTGTGTTTGTGTTTTCTGTTGTTCGGTTCATTACAATCCAATAAAGTTACAGGTTTTTTTTTTGGTCATTTTGGTCATTTACAAAGAATTTTGTGTCTCTGCATCATAATTTCCCTCAGGGGAAAAATTAAGTATTGTTCATGCATTTAATCTATTTGAGAACAAATTGCAGTCTAAACAGGATTTAAGTCCATTGCTGGTCTTCCCAAAACCATCGAAGCAACAGACTGCACACACCGCAGATCTGCTCCCTCAACCATGGGAATATCACTATAAATGTCCAGGTCCTCTGCGACTCCCACAACCGCCTGCTGAACGTGCTCTTTAATGTTAAAATTTACCACAATAGTGGCTTCTAATTATAATTCTTTTTATCAGAAGATGAAGGTCATGCCCTGATCAACCTTCAGACTCACCTGGAGGTTTTAGTTCATCAGATCCACTCGCTCCATCATCACCGCATCTTTGAAAGATGCTGGATGTGTTTGGACACTTCAGAACAAACTTACAAAAATTCCCTTTAAAGATCTTGGGGAATGAGTTCCAATATCGGCTGCGTTTAAATCCCTAAGATCAGATTCGTGTCGGCCCTGGTTCATGGTGGCTGGACCTGCTCTCACCTGTGACGTTGATCTTCACCTCCAGGCAGCGCTCCTGGTTGACCGGCACCGTCGACCTCTTGGTCACCACTCCACTCTTCACCGTCTTTGGCATGACGGCCCCCGTGCAGCCCGAGTCGGTGCTGGTGTTACTGGGCCAGCGCTGTCGGGACTCCGCGTCGGCCGCCCCCTTCTCGGCCGGCATGCGCAGGAAGTCTCGCACCAGCTGCAGCCAGTCAAAGATGAGAAACACCCTGAGGTTGTTGAGGACCACCGTGAAGCAGGACGAGTCTCGGGTGGACCTGTGGGAAGGTGGAACATGACGTCGGTGAAAAAATCTCAACTTTGGAGTCCTTCTTTGGCTCAAACATTTTCTCTCGTGCACAAAGCTACCTGTAGTGCAGTTCCAGCTGCAGAGATGCACGGTTAGTCCCTGTTTTGGAAGGCTGGAGAATGCAGTCGAACACGTTGTGTCTGGCCCTGTCGGCACTTTTCTGCAGCCCGGTGTAGCGAGTGTCATATGCCAGCAGGGAGTGAGACACCAGGTTGACAGATTTGGATCCGTTGGAGAAACTCTCAAAGAGCAACTTAGATTTCATGAAGTCAAACCTTTGTGAGATGAATCAAAAGAAAACATTTAGTTAGCATCTTTTTTACCCTTTCGGCTCAAGAAGTTCAGTTATTTCTGTTTAGATGTTTGGGCTTCGTTCAGCTTTCCTCAAAGGAAAATAATTCTTATTTTATATTAATAAATATAATTATAAAGGCACAGTTATACCAAAGGGGTTCAAGTAAAAAAGTAGCTTTATATGCATTTTATAATATGCATTTTGTTAATAGAATACAGGTTTTACAAATCAGAAGCTGTGTTTCAATTAATCTACAAGCTCTGTAGAATAGTTTTGTCCAGATTTGAACATATATTCTCTGAATGCCAAAAAGAAAAAAATCCCATAGGATTACTCTTACCTGCATTTTCACAAATAGAATAAAAGTTTGACAAATCAGAAGATTCTTAACTAATCTACACTCTGTACAATAATTCAGTGCATATTTGAACATCCTGATCTTGTCGTTTTTCAGCATCACCTGTTCTAAAACCCGTTTTCATCCGTGCTAAAAACTAAATGCCTCAGTGTTATTTGTTATGTAAATAACAGCGTGACGTTTCACACTGTACCTGGTCTTGCGTTCACACTTTTCCTCCGCTCCAAACGTGTGTGTGTACAGAGGTTAGCACATTGCAACCAGGAGGGAGAGAGCGTGTGAGGGAAATATGTGGCGTAAATAACAGATTAAAACCAGCTTCACTAACCAGACCTCCATCCCACAGACAGAACTGACGTACCGTAGCCTTCGTTTACAACTGTTCATCAACGTCTCTGTTCTATCATACGTGCGGTCGAAGGTCGGTCTCGGGGGCAACTGGATCTTTAAGATCTTGGATACTTTAAGCCCTGTATACCATCAGAGTTTCAAACCGACCCATACTGTGCCTCGCGAGGACTCACAGAAACCTCACCTTGCTAACGAGCGCCTGTGTTCAGTGGGTGTGGGGCTGTCCAGAAGCTCCAGACTGACGTCCATCATGTCCACCAGGAATGACAGGGTGGTATACACATCGCCGCTTAACACCGTCTGGAGAGAGAGACAACAACAGTTTGCAAACTGGGGAAAACAGAGCGAGTTCCTTTATAATCACCCATATTTTTCCCAGATATGTTCATGTGTGCATGGCTGCCTGGTCCTCACATAGCTGCTGGGGTCCTGCAGGTTGTAGGGTCTCAGGAACTCCTCAAAGGGCTCCCCCAGGTTGTTCTCCAGCAGGCCTCTGATCAGCTGGTAGTGCTTCATGTCCAGAGAGCAGTGCACCGACGACAGGCTGCCGTGGATGGACATGTCGGGCACGGCGTGGCTCAGCTCCCTGACAACATCCAGTCTGGATTAGCTTCAGTCTGACCAACAACACCATCAGAAACATTTCTACTCTCTCTCTTCCCTTCCTGAACATCATCATGTAAAGATGTTGCAGGACATAGAAAGGTTCAGGGGCTTTCAGGGCCTCCAGCGAGGCGTTACCTGTCCAGGTTGCGCTCCACCTTGAGCTTGAGACGACAGCAGTCTTTCAGCAGGTTGTCTCCGGTTCGACGCACAGAGTAGGAAGGAAAGATGAGGTCGGAGGGTTCTGGTTTTCCCACGCTGTCCCACGGATGACAGGGCAGGCGCTCTGCAGCGAAGATGTCCATCTCCTGCAGGTCCAGGGCCATGCAGTCCAACAGACACACATGATCTTCTAGAGGGAGGAACAAGTTCGGATTCAGATCTTCTCAAATTACACAGGACTTAACTTAAAGGCATTGATCCTTACACTCTGCAAAGGACTGGATGGAAACAGGAGATGCATTAGAGCTGAAGTCAAATGTAAGTAAACTAAACGCCCCCCGTGAGAACGATCCAATCATTTTAAATTAAGTCTTTGCAGCTAACCTGAGTAGTGAGGGTCCTCCTCCTCCTCAGGGATCCTGCCTGCGTCCAGGAACTGAGGCCTGCTGAGGGTGAACCCTGTGGATGACGAGGAGTTGGAGGGGAAACTTCTGGGCTTCTCCTGCTCACTGCTCATCCCTGCTGCACTCCTCACACGCTCCTTTAAAAAAACCAAGGTTCAAGATGTCCAATCATCACATGCACAGGGTGCACATTACATGCATCATCACAAAATAAAAAGATAATTTCCAACAAGGCTTGGATATGGTTTCCGTTTGCATCCTGTCCTTCACTTTTACAATTTTGGATTTTAGAGGACGGTTCTGAATCAGATCGCTCACAACAAAAACAACAAAACTCCTCAAAAGAAGTCTTTGTTTCTAGAATGGAAATGGTCAAACAAACATCAGGCAGCACACAGTCAAGGAAAATTCAACAAACAGACTTCAAAACATCAACTTTTCCCAAACCTTCCCCGATCAGTACATATCAGTGTTTATCTACCCCTGTGGAATAACTTTTCAGCAAAGTACCCCCGAACCAATGCAGAGCTTTTCTGGTTGGAAACAGAGGTAAACAACCCTGTGTCGGTGCACAAGAACATTTGTAGCTGAAAAAACATCTGCAAATGTATGTATGTACAGTCGTGCACAAAATTATTCATACTCTTCCATTAAAGAAAAAGGCAAATTTTACAATAGTCACTGAAATAACTGAAGACTGGAAAAAAGTAATAATAAATACAAATTTGCTAAATAATAATCTAGTGAAATACAATATTGTTTTTTAATTTAATCGAGTTGAAAAAAGTAATAAAATACAAACAAAACGGTCCTGGACCAATGAGAGCACTTTGCTGGTGAGCAGTGGGCCAGAATACCTGTGGACAGGTGTAGAAGTCTGATG
>JAOXYM010000014.1:2128221-2138847 GCA_028567055.1 Leptatherina wallacei | reverse complement strand
TTGGGATGTGGTGGAACGGGAGATTCTCATCATGGATGTGCAGCAACTGTGTGACGCTATCATGTCAATATGGAGCAGAACCTCTGAGGAATGTTTCCATCACCTCGTTGAATCTATGACACCAAGAATTTAGGCCATTCTGAAGGAAAAGGGGGGTCCAACCCAGAATTAGCATGGTGGACCCGCAATGAGCCAAGGTGAAAAGGTAATGGCATGGAGTTATAATAATCAGACTTAACTAAAAACAACTAATAATCCACTGTAAATCAAGTGTCTATACACAGGGAGCCACTCATCATCAAAAGAGACCAGGTGTGATGAACAGGAAGTGTACAAACCAGAATCCAGAGAGGGATAACCCTACAAATAAAACAGAAAACAAGACCAGCAACTAAGGAACAAACAACAGAAACCCAAAGGCCATGACAGGACCTAATAAAGTGGCCGGTGGGTGTCCAACTACTGTACATGAGGAGCAGATTCTTTCCAACAATGTTCAACAAACAACATAAAACAAGTCCTGAGTTTCTGTGTGTTTAGATGAAAAGGTGATGTCTTTTGTGACGTTATCTCTTCTTTCAATCATGGACGTGATCCATAAACAAACCACGACAGAGCCCCGCATCATCCATGAAGTCATGTAATCAACAGTTCTAATCCAGTCAACGAAACAAAAAACATGCAACATGATGCAGACTCTTTCAGGTACGAAAAGACCCTTAAACATGTGACTTAAAGGACAAACGGCTTGTTAGTAACAGATAAATTCTTTAAAATCTCCAGTAAAATATCAGGCGATACTGTTTTCATTCAGCATTTCATATCAGATCCAAACAATTAAAACCAGAAGATGATGAAAATGAATACTTAAATTGATCTTTTTGCTTTGTTTTTGGCAGATATTTCAGAAACCTTGAGTCCTGCCATGAAATGCATAAACGAATCCAGTGAAGTTAGGTGGCAGAACGGTTGGAAGCTCGGCCGTGTGACTCACCAGAGAGGGGAAAAAGGCATGAGCCATGGTGAGTTTCTCTACCTTGTCTCGGAGGGAAAATGTCCCATGAGCCCCGGCTGGGAGGAAGCAGTTCTGTACCCTCAGCTGACCGAGGTTCGCCACGATCACCCTCGGCGACCGCGAGCTCTCGGGGATGACGATGACCGGGGCACCAGCCTCGATATCCAGCAGGACCCTGGATGCCCGCTGCGGATGGTCGCGCACCTGGATGCAGAAATGGATAGAACGACTCTTTAACTGGGTGCAAGGTTAGACTACCAGACTGTACACCAGACCAATTCAACTCAGTCCTGCAGGTTTTAGATGTTCATTTCCATTTCACTACAAAAAGAATCATCTGCAGAAGGAAATACAGAGGTCCATCACATCCAGTATTTATTCAGTTAATGAATTACTTATATTATTTAAAGCACATAACAACATATTATCATTAAATATCCAGGAAAAAAAAAAAGAAAAAAAAGAGTAAATGTAATTTAAAAGGAAAAGAGATCGCTAATAAACCGCGATTTAGAACTCAGCTGATGGTACAAAGTATCTCTGTAAAAGAAATGATCTTATTGAATAATCTGGACAAAGATGTAAAAGAAGCTAAATCAATTAATATCTTCAAGAAGAGGGTTAAAGGTCATTTATTGCATAAATATATGTGTTAATGGTTCTTCTGTTGGGTTGTGATGGTTTAAAGTGATGCAAGCCTTGTCAGGTAGAGGTGAAAGGCTATATTCATCTTTTTTTTTGTATATGTATTTAGATTAAATTGTCATGCAATAAAAAAGCAGTTTGGATACAATTTTTCTTCTTTCTGCTCCTTTTCATTCTTGCATTTGGATTATATTTTTTTCAGTTTTTGTTGGATTGTATCAAGACTGAATTGAATAAACTAAACTAAATCCTCCTGCTGTACAGGTTCAATGTCAGCAGGTAGCACTCACAGCCTGGCCCTCCATGGCGGCCCTCTGCCTGCCGAGGACATCCTGCAGCTGGGTGAAATGCTGGATGAAAGCGACCACCTCGGCCTGGAAGCGCTGGGTGTGGACGTACTGCACCGAGGCCATCTGAAGAGACACCCTGATGTCACATTCCCGCTCCAGGTACGGATCAGGCAGGCCGTATCTTCATGGAGAAAATAAATCAATAAAAACACGAAGACGACTGAACGGTGATGGAGAACTGGTCTGTTTTCAGAGTGAATTGTACTTAAAAACGTTGAAAACGAGCGCGTCCCCTCCTTGTGTGGTGAAGCGTTCTCTGTACAGGTCGCCGTGTGGTGTCAGGTCACTCAAGGACAGACTTCCTAAGCTGCCGTGTACGGCCAAGTCTCCGTCTGGAACATCACAGGATAAACATCTGTTACTTGGACAGATCAGGTAAAGGGAAAGGTTGTCGTAGGGTAGGGCTGGGCAATTAATCTATCTCCTAGATTGCTTCAAATTAGCTGTTTCACTGTTTGTTTTTGTTGTGAAAATCTAGATTTTTAAATGTTTTTTAGGTTTCCCCTCTTCCCCCATTTCAACAGACGCATAATTTCTGACTCAGAACATGTTGGTGAATCACTTGAAAGGTTGTTTCTATTAAAAGGTGGCAGAACAACTGGTTAATTCTAACAGGTCAAACGGAGACATGCAGCCGAGTGGGAGAAATGGACAGGGACAGTTTAGAAATTCCCTCGCTCGTCTGAATACATTGTTTATTTTGGGAAAGCGCAGGTTATGATGGAGTCTGATGACGTAACCTCCAAGCTGTTTAAATTAAGCCCTCCCACTTTGGTTCGGGTTAAACTGGTGTGAATTTGTTTTTGCTCAAAAGCATCAAGGTTGTGAGACTCAGTCTGAGAATAAATGGTAGATGTACAAAAGAATGAAAAAGTTATTCAGCCCTGGTGTGAGGGAGGTTTGTTTTATTGAAGCATACACACCTAGCATTTCCAGGTGTGCTGATAACTTGGACACGCTCGCTCTGGCGAGCTCGTTGATTTTCTTGTTCAGCACGAGAGACAAAGCATGGACCTGCGAATGAAGTCACAGATAGGGCTGGTTAAACTTCACACCTGCAACCTGAGGCATCAGCAGACAGAATAAAAAGGAATAAACTCACCTTTAGGTCCACTCTTGTGTTGACGGGCTGTGCTCCCTCCTCCTCGCTCATGTCTGCGTCGTATAACGAGTGTCCCGGCACAGCTTGCGGCGACACCGGCACCTTAACGGCGTGATTATTGGCCGTGGAGCCGATCCCGAAGAAGTCCAGAATGACCACCCACGTCTGCAGCGTGATCAGAACATCCAGGCAGTTAAAGTCCACGTCGATGCTTCGCCCCACGCTGCCGTAGCGAGTTCTAAACTCCGGGTGGTTCTGGTCCACCAGCAGCACGTTTATATGAACTAAGGAGTCGTCGAAGTCCGGGGGCGGCGGAGGAGAGGATCTTTGGTGTGTAGGAGAAGGAGGCGGCGTGCTGGGGAAGTCTGGCTCCCTCTTGGACTTGCGACTGCTGGATGAAGGGGTGCTGGGATGCCTCTGGTAGAGCTGGAAGACATTTTTGGCCTCTTCGATGTGGGCAGGCAGTGAGCGGGGCATGTCTGGGAAAAGAGCGTTTGATGCCGAGGGACAGCTTTGGGAAAGATACTCCTTCGGGCTGAAGGTGGAGGGTTTGGGAGCTCCACGAGACACCATCAGGTATTTGTATTTGGACTCGGGGTTCTGCTCCAGGAGATCTTCCATTAACAGGGCACGCAGAGCCAGCTGCACTCCCAGCAAGTGGGGGTGATCTTTGGTGAAGTCTCCCTCCAGATCTACGAAACGCACGCTGACTAAGCCCTGGGAGCCCTGGGTCAGGTCCGCGCTGAGCTGGACCTGCAGCTCCGCCACGTGCAAGGTGACCTTCAGCTGAGTGAACGAAGGGGAGAGAGCAGGTTTCTGAGACTGGAGAGACAAAGGAGAGGAAAGGGACGCATGGGAGAAGGTGATGCTGGGAGGGTCTCTGGCAAACAGCCCCCCCTGGGGGTCAGGAAAGCAGTGGGGTCTGGTGGAAGAGGGCGTGGGTGGAGGAGGAGTGGGCGGCTGGCTGGGCGTGACACGTTGCTCCTCTATCAGGGACAAATTGTCCAGCGTCTGGAGAACTTGCTCGTACACGGGCTTGCACAGGAACACCTGCCACACACGTTAAATGTTCAATAATTAATAATCAGCCAGGAATTAAACAGTTTTCATTCATGTCTTATTCATTCTGTCCACTTAAACCCCTAAAAGATCTAAAAGTTACGTGGTGCTGAATTTCAAAGATGCCTCATAACCAGAAAGCCGTGATCCAACACGCTTTGCTTTTTATACATCTATTTCTTTTAATTAACTATCTAATTAGTTAATCAGGAGGTTAAAGACCCTCCTGTTCTCTGCGGCTTTTACATAGATTTTATTTCAAAAGTCCAAATCTGTACCATTTCTTTTAAGCTTGAATTTTAAACTTGATCATGTTTTTCACCTGTTGTCCTTTTTAAATCTTGATTTTAGATTTTTTTTTCTGTTTTCTTTTCTTTTCTTCGCATTTCATTTCTTTCTTTTAAGTTTGTTTTGTTTTAATGTGCTTTTCTGCAATGTAAAGCACCTTGAATTGTCCTGTACATGAAATGTGCTCTATAAATGAACATTTATTTATTTATTTATTTATTTATTTATTCATTTATTTATTTATATACCACCTATTTCTCTAGGGATTTTTCCATTCTGTTTTAATTGTTTTCGTTTCACCCAAGTAGTTTTTATGAACTCCTTTATTTGTCATTTTAGTTCAAATAAAAGTACAAATAAAGCAGCACATGCGTACATGCTACATTAACTATATGTGTCAAAAAGAGTCATGAGAATAAAGTGATTCATTTGCAGGCTGCATGTGGAGGTATGACCTGCAGCTATGAAGGACGGCTGCACGATGACTGGGCCGACTGAGTGCTTTAGGATGGGTGAGACCTACAGAAGCAGCACCTGCTGCTCATTGGAGTAAGAACGATACTTGCTGTCACATCAGAGTTTCTAAAAGTCAGAAAAAGTCACTAAATTTGTTGCTAGTTTGTTTTTTTTAAAGATTAGCTAGAGAGGTCTGAAAATAAGGTTGTTATGGTGGCCACATTGCTACCGTGTCCTCTGTCCATGCTGCTCTGTTGTCAGCGTCACCGCTCCAGGGCAGAGTATGACAAACCAGGAAGGGTTGTACGTGAGCAGATGCAAAGTAAGACTTAAACATTCCTGATTCCCACTGGGCTGGTCACACATGTTTGCATGTCTGGAAGATTTCACTGTTTGTCTTCAAATTATTAAACAGACTGGCATCAACTTACATATCAGACATGTCGGAACATTACACCCCACCAAGGGCACTGAGGTCTGCAGATCGGCTAAACCCCAAATCAAACTGGCCCCCCCTCTGGAAACCTTTCCCTCTCATCCTAATACACATGTATACTCCATGGCTTTCAGCACAGCATGAGAATTATGTCTTTTAATGTATTTTTAGTCCATTCATTTCTTTAAGTGTACCTTAGTCTTTTTAAAGTGTTTTTACTTTCTTTTAGTGTATTCTGCCTTTCTATTCCTTTTTTGCATCTTAATCTGTTCATTTCTTTTAGTGCATTTTAATCTTTTAATTGCTTCAGTATACTTTAATAAGCCTGAAATATACTAAAGAAATCTAAAACCTTAAGTATTTTGTTTTTTTGGCTGTCTTTATGTGCTTTCTTTAGAAGTAAAGCACATTGTCTTATTATAATATGCTATATAAATAAAGTAGATTGGATATTCATCTGATTATCACCCTCTATCAGCTCATTTCTCCTTCTCTGTACCAAGTGGAAGAGGCTAAGCCGAGTTAACTAACTGTAAAATCTGGTTGTAATTTAATGGGAACTGGTTATTTTGTCTTAAAAACAACAGACTATACCTGAACAGGGTTGACAAATTGGCCCTGAACTCTCAGCTGCCCCGTGCTCTTGTAAGGCTCCTCTACGGTGAGTAGGGTCAGCTGGGCATCTTCATCAATGGGAATTTTCTCCAAGGTAAACTGGATTGTAGTGTCTTTTAGTATGTGGAAGGCTGATGAAGAAAAAGAAAAAGGGGGAGTGAGCCACATAAAAGCCTGAAGGCGTGAATTAATCGGATTATCTGGTGAGAGAGTCCGGCTGAATATTTGCCCTCACCTTTTCCCCGACTGAGAGACTCGAAGAAGTCGTGACGTGTGAATTGTGCTTCGTCTTGGTTGACGCTGCTGTGACGGGACGGTGACATTGTGTCCCCGTTGTCCCGTCTGGGCGTCCGCTTCAAAACCAGATGACTCGAGTTGAGTGAATACAGACGTATGTCCTTCACTAACACCTGCAGCCTCTCTCCTTCTAAATCTTGGCCGCTGAGAAAATTCTGGATGGTTATGCTTCCCAGATGACCGACCAGCAGCTCGGGGTGTCCGGGTTTACGGGGTATGGACACAACTGGTGAATCGATGCTGATATTTAGGGTCAGCTTCACCAAAAAATTGTCTAAGGTGGATTCAGGCTCCTCCACAGGAACATCTTCCTCATCCTCGAATGAATACGCCCAGCTCTGACTCAAAGTTCGTCTCCGCGACGGAGTCTCAAAGAGAGAAACCATCCCGCTGTACTCTGCGGTTTTAGTGGCGAGGACCGTGGAAACTTTGGTGGCAGCACTTTTCAACATGGAGCGGAAGTTATCCTCCACCTCATTGGCCGACAGACTGAGCTCACGCAGGAACTTGGCTGAGTGGTTGTAGTGTAGCGACGCCATCTCCAGCTGCAAGGAGCACTCGCCTTGGGATTTCTCCATCAGGCGAAAATTCAAAGCATCCGTGGGAGACTCGGGCGTGTCGGAGAGGAACGTTAACCGGTCAGGACTGGAGGAGCTGTCGTCTACGCTGCCGATGCTGACCACAAACTGGCTCCGGCCTCCCTCCTGGGTCAGGTCCACCAGCTGCATGGATCCCAGTGAGCCGCTGATGTCCAACCGGCTCCCCAGGGAAACATTGACCTTAGTATCCGTGATGCTGGCTGTGGCGATCTTCAGTCCTTTCTTCTCTGCGCCCAGGGCGGTGCCCGTGGACACGGTCCGAAGGAGAAGCAGGTTAAGGCGGTGGATCTCCACGGTTAGCTCCTTGTTCTGGTCGTAGGTGGCCTGATAATCCCTGTCCTCTTCCTCGTTGCAAGGCTGCTGCACCGATGCCGTCCAGGTACTCTCTTCTTTGGGGAAAGACTTTTGGAGGAACTTGAGCAGCTCCACCATGGTCTCAGGGTTGACAATGATATCCAAGTTGTTGACCTGCATGCTTGTAACCTGAAGGGAGCTGTTGAGGTTCATGCTGGGGCAGTCGGAGCTCACAAATTGATACTCAAGCTTAATGAGGGCTTCTTGGTCTTTGAGGATGGAGGTGAACGGGGAGACGCCACCAGAGGGCAGATCAGAGAACAACTCGGTATGGTTTCCCTGAAATTCAGAGGATCTTCCATCACAGGAGCTTGGGGAAGGTGGCTGGCTTTCTCGGAGGCTGCCGGTGGGGATGTCGAAGCTGAGATGCTTATGAGAAGCAACAAGGAGGTCAAAGTCCGAGCCGTAAGTCTGTAAAGTGTCCACCAGGAGGAGACCGTGGACGGTCAGAGAGACTTCAGCATCATAAGGCCGCTTTACAAAATGAGCATTTGTTCCGAAGACTTTGAGGACAGATATGTAGCGGCCATCGCTCTCGACGCCGAGCTGCATGTAGTTGATGTTGAATTCGGCTAACAGCAGGCGGGACTCCACCAGGACTTCTCGTGTGTGCTGCTCTAACGTCATCACACTCTGAGTCAGATTCTTGGCTGAACCCTGCAGCTTCCAGGAGCTGTCCTCCCTGTGAAAGATCTTGTCGTGGCGGAGGGGGAGCGGATCTGGAGACATCACATTTGGACTTTTCTCCTGACTCGAGTCCTCTTCGCTCACAGATGAACTGCTTAGCCTTGCGAGACAACTCCTCAGAGCGGTCATCTTCTCCAGGTTGATATGGACCTTCAGATCCGGCAGCGTTCCCGACAGCACCGCTCCGGGCAGCTGGGGGTCGGAGGTGTAGCGCAGCCTCTGCTCAAGCTGCAGCAGCACGTTAAACTTTTCAACCACGTGCGTTGGCCCGACTTCACTCTCCTGGAGATGCTTCCAGTTGTCCTTATAGCGCCCGACCATGATCTGCAGGGCCTTGAACGACAGGGAGTATTTTTCATACAGCTTTCTGCTGTAGGCCGCCGCGCCCTCCGGGGATTGGAGGCTGGGAAGTTCTGGGCTTTTCAGCTGCGTTTTTAAAGGCGCATCCAGTTCAGGTGGAGGAGACTCTGGTGGGGTGGCCAGAGGAGTCTGGTACTCCTCATCACTCATGTCGTCCCTCTCAGGTTGAGCAGCTTTCGAGTCTACCGTGCTGTCATCTTCAAAGAAAATGAATGATGGTAGTTAGCTGCTATTAGTTAGGGATCTAAAGTGTGTGTTTGTGTGTGGAATAGTTGCACGTTTCACCTTGAGAGTTTGTCAGAAGTATCCTTCCTAAATCAACCACCACCAGCATGGGGTCACCGGACTGGAAGTCATCAGGAAAAATCACCTGAGGTGCACAGATGTCCAGTTTCATGGTCCAACGCTTACTGTTTTCCTACAGAAAAACACACGGGTTATTTATGAATAGCTGCCTACGAAATCCGTTTTATTTTTTTCCAGAATCCGTTTTCTCTGTTTTTTCCCCTTTTAACAGTTCTACAGGAAAATATCATTTTATGAAAGACATTATTATTTTAGCTCTAGAGCAGGGGCGGGGAACCCTGGTCCTCTGCTCCAACACACCTGATTCAAATCAAATGGATCCAACAGCCTATCACAATGGCTCATTAATTTAAATCAGGTGTGTTGGATCAGGGATCATGGAAAACTTGCAAGATGAGGGCCAAGGTTCCCCACCACTGCTCCAGAGGCTTGAGAGGAAATGAGTTCAGAGACAGAGGGGGTGACTTGCAGCCTCCAGACCGGGATCTGAACCTGCACCGACTGCATGGAGGAGCTGTGGTTTCTGCAGCCTACATGAGCCGTCTGCTCAACAAGATGAGCTTAGCCCCATAAACATCCTTTTTTTCCCATTTATTCCATTATTTTTTGCACGTGGCAGTCTCTCCTACAAGTAGTTTTGATGACATCACTGATATTTTCCCCCCACAGATCTTCAGGACAGCCTCCAGCTGCAGCTCGAACACTCAAAGTGAGTGAGTTTAAGAGGCTGATTTTCTAACAACGCTCCTCCTTGTTTGTACCACTTAACCAAAAACAGAGGCAGTGTTTTCATTTATTCTAGGGACACTTAAGGTGGCATTTTTTAACTTCTTGGACATTTTTGGTGTTTATGTTAGTCTCTTAGGTGCTGCTGTCTTTCTGAAGAAGACGTGAGTCCTGACGTCACACAGGAGGATGCAACGCTTTGACTCCCTTCCTGCTTTTCTTGTTCATTTGGAACAACGTGGAAAACTCTTAGTTTTGTAGGGAAAGCAGAAAGTTCAGCCTCCTATGAGCAAATTCCATAATATTCCTCATTTCATGGGTTAGGGTAGCAGAAATCACAGGGCCTTACATTTCACGTCATATTCCATTAGAATTTCTCTTACAATAAACTCTCCCACGAGCAGCTGGTCGATGGTTTGTCGGATCTCTGCCTTGGTTTGCATCTTCAGCTTGTTGTACTGCCTCCTGGCAGTTTCTGCCACTCTCAACTCCAGCTCCGACTGATAGCCAAAACCTGGAGGAAAAAATGTTTTAAGTTTAATTATCTGCAGGTGTTCTCCATAAATCTAAAATCGTACTTGTGCTACATGATCAGAAATAACCTGCAGATGAAAATGAGTGAGTAATGAGTAAAATGCTGATTCTCTTAAGTTGCTTTTAATGTTTGGGGCAATGATGCCGTTTAGTTTGCACGTCATATGCAGGCTTTAACACCATCAATAGTAGGGATGTTACTAGTACTTTATTTCACAATTAATCTCAGTGACAAACGTCACGATTTAGTAATAGTAAAGCTCCCTCAATATCGTCATTTCCATAAAGGATTATTTCTAAACCATACCGGCAGATCAGCACAACTAACAGGAAACTAAAAGAGTTATACCACATCCCCATGATACCGCTTGCATTGCTTTGTTTTTGTCTCATGCAAGTTGCAGAAGAGGTGTAACACAGTGGGAAAGTATGACTGAGGAAGAGTAATTTCCTCCAAACAGACAGATTAAGTCAACCTTGTTGGATTTTTCGGTCATAGAAAATATGACCAAGGTGTCCATGTGGGAGAAGGCTCCCCATCCTGTAAAAAAAAGCTGCAGTAAAAGGAAGAAAAACACTAAATATGTTTCACTACCTGCAGAACCACCACCAGCTTTGTTTGATAAAGTATAAAATAAATGTGAAGTAAAATCTTTTAACTGGAGGAGTTCAAGTATGTCGGGGTCTTGTTCACGAGTGAGGGAAGGATGGAGTGAGAGGTCGATAGGCGGATCGGTGCGGCGTCTGCAGTGATGCGGGCTCTGCATCGGTCCGTCGTGGTGAAGAAGGAGCTGAGC
>JAOXYM010000014.1:2060666-2078012 GCA_028567055.1 Leptatherina wallacei | reverse complement strand
TTCTAATGTTTGTATGTAAAGCACCTCGAATTGTCCTGTACATGAAATGTGCTATACAAATAAACTTGCCTTGCCTAGATGTGACCCCAACAAAGGTCATCTGAAACGCTTTTTAAAGATAAACGAGCCGAGAAGACGGCAGGTTTTACGGCCGTCTATAAAACCTGTCGATAAGGTTTGACAAGAAATACTTCCCTGTCGTATTCCGGCCGATTCCTGGTACTCCGTCTGATTGTGAGGGAAGATTTAATTATGTTAAGGAACCTGAGAACCAGGTCAGCAGTGCCCTACTGGCCGAACCACCGTGCCTTTCAATGAAACCAGAAACATGCTGAAGACAATAGAAATGCAAAATAAACACAGCAGAAAAAGAAATTCTGCTGATTATTTCTACAGGATTTTGTTTCTTTTGATTTTTTTCCCCCACTAAAATGTCCCAAACAAAGTTCCTTTAACAGGTGAAAGCTTGTGTTTAATGTTTAACTTAACATTCATGGTTTGGATGAGTGTGTGTTAGTAAAAAACTTCTTATCAGGATCTGCTTCACTCCTTTTACCGCCTGTCTTCATTGTTTATTGCACAACTAAAACCAACAATATACTTCCTTTTTAACTTCTCGTAGCCAGTTACCAGGGGATTCCACTAGGGGGCGCATTAGTGAACTCAAACTGGACAGAGTGGCTGAATTTGCAGGTTTTTAAACAAGAGGTTAGTGTTTGGTTCATTTTGAGAAGAAAAAAAAACCAGACAGCAGCTGTATCGTAGGTGGTATAAAACAAGGATACTCAATTCGGTCCTAGGAGGTTTGCAATCCAGCAGGTTTCCCATGTGTCCCTGCTCCAACACAACTCAAATTAAGGAGTCATTGTGCAAAAACTTGATTGGCTGTTACATCCATTTAATTTGATGCAGGTGTGTTGAAGCAGAAATACGTTGAAAACCTGCAGGACTGCGGACCTCGTAGCACTGAATTGAATATCAGTGGGATAAAAGGACCCTAAACTAAGCGTGCCGTGTCTTGTCTTTGAAACTTTCCATCATTTTTACCGCTGCGGACCCTGTGACCTTACCTCTGGTCAAACTGGTTACCGACATATTGCAGCGATAGTTTCTGAGGGTGTGGTCAAACGTCCCTTCAGACAAACACTAAGCGGCCGTGACAAACTCGTGTACCTGGATTAAAAACGGTTTGGGCCGCTTCCATGGATAGGTTTGTTTGGAGTGTGAACACTGGTGAGGACCAAAGAGGCAAAACCTGGTCCATTTGAAAGCCAGGGGTCTCAGTTCACTTACTCCTGTCCTCCAGATCTACCATCCTGCAGCTTTTAGAAGCATCCCTTCTCCAACACACCTGAATCAGATGAATGTCTTGTTACCATGGAGACCTCTGCAGAGCTGAATGACATATGGATGATGGAATTCAGCCATTTGATTCAGGTGTGTTGGAGAAGGGATGCCTCTAAAAGTTCCACACACACACACACACACACACACACACACACACACACACACACACACACACACACACACACACACACACACACTAACCAGTAGAAGGCGATTTTATCCGCCAGCTTCTTCTCGTGGACGTTGCGGTCGAGCAGGTTGTAGCAGATGTTTGTGGAGGCTCCTTCCATGCACTTGATGAAGATTTCTCCTTTGGTCACATCGAAGTTATAGTCCAGAAGTGGGCCCGTGTGTTTGGTCTTCCAGAAGAAGTCTTTAGCGACATCGCCCCAGAAGTCTGCAGTCAGACAGAAACCATGGCTTTAACGACGATACGCAGGAGCACCGAGGCCTCCTACGTTTAAAAACATGTCAAAATCTTTCAGATTTTCCTGCTCAGGGATCAGCTTTTCCTGCTCTGGGTAAACTGGGATCAGCTTTTCCAGCTCTGGGATCAGCTTTTCCTGCTCTGGGATCAGCTTTTCCTGCTCTGGGATCAGCTTTTCCTGCTCAGGGATCAGCTTTTCCTGCTCAGGGTACTCTGGGATCAGCTTTTCCTGCTCAGGGATCAGCTTTTCCTGCTCAGGGTACTCTGGGATCAGCTTTTCCTGCTCTGGGATCAGCTTTTCACACTCTTATATAACAAGAAAGATATCTTTCTTCATAACTGATGATGCAAGGCATATTTGATGCAATCAACCCAAGAAGAACCGTCACAGCATGGCAACATGGTGCCAACAGTTCAAACTTTCCTACAGAAAGTTGGCTGGAACTTTTGTGAGTCAGACGTCCAACGAAACTGAAGAATCCGTCGTTTAACAATCATCCTAACAGCTGATCAGAGGAATTCCTACACAGATGGAGAGAGCTCACAGCTCAAGTCTCACATCATCTACATCTCAGTTCCTGTTTTATTGAGCCAACCTGCAGATTTAGACTCAGAGCCTGTAGCTACGGCTGCAAGACTTACAGACTTTTATCATCTCTAAAACTAATAGAAAAGTTTCTACTGAGAGTGTTTAATGTTTTGTAGCAGTTACCTGGTAAACCCACAGTACATTTAATTAGCCAACATTCAGATTTCCTGATCATCTGAAGGGCTTTGTTAGCGATATGTATCCCAATACAGCCAGATTTTTTTTGATTGATTGATTTGATTTTTATTTAAGTGTCATACATTTACGTGCCCAGCCCATTAGGCTTATATGACACTATTGGCAACATCCATACAAAAAGATGACCAGCATACAATACATAACTCATCCCAAAGAAAAAACAGAAAACAATTACAGGTCATCTAGTCCAGGATACAGAGCTTTATTTACTGGCTGGTATGTTTTACGCTGGTTTTATTGCATATTAATTTAGGATTACTCAAAATGTTTTAGACGTTTAGTTATGATCCAGGTATGACCCTCCTTCTCATCATCTCTCCATGAGGAGGTTGTGTCTTCAGTACTAGAGGCTGCTGCTTCACCGCAACAAATGATTAATCTGCAGTGGTGAAGAGTTCAGGCTGTGTAATGTGATGCTGCTTCATCAAGTGTGTAGATGAGCGATATTGCAAGTCCTTCCTTCCTCCAGCAGTTAAGACTGTAAAACCAGCACTTCACAGTTTCTGATCTCAGTTTTGTGGCTGTTGCACTGTAATTTCCCCACTGGGGATGAATAAAGGTATTTTATCTTATCGTCGGAGTGACATTTCAAAAGAGGCTTTCTCAACCTGCAGCTTCTGGTTCTGCAGAAACTGGACCAGCGGTCGTTTCTTCCTGTGGAGCTGAGTAGTAGGTCTACGTAAGAAGATGAAGAATCTGATCTAGAATTTTATTCTGTTTTTACTCCCCTGCATGTGAGAACACTGTCGAAGAACTTGTATGTCCTTAATTTAAAAAAAATGGGAATTTAGGGGGTTTTATCTCATAAATTCAGAAAAAATATATTTTTTTTGTAAGATGATCAATTTAATTCAGAAAAAGAGGTTTATCTTGAAAGCAAAATGCTTCTTAATGTCTAAAAAGGACTGAATAAAAATATCAAATTACACAGCAGAAGAAGAAATGTTATATTTCTTTTTTATGTCTGTTTTCAACCAGCAACTCTAACTACAATGTTTCTCCTCTCATCAATAGGTAGATTAAAACTAAATTATGTGACTTAATTCATCATTTAACATTCCAGTATTATAATGACATGCAAGTGAATATCTTTAGGTTTTGAACTTAGGAGAAGAAAATAATAATAATAATAATAATAATACATTTTATTTCAAAAGTGCCTTTCAAGAACCCCCCCCCCCCTTTTACACTTTACAACATTAAAAGCAACAACATTAAAAAGGTTTTTGCAAAGTTTTTTGACTCATTACACTCCATACTTGATATGTTGTTGTTTTATTTCAATGATTGTACAACTGGAGAAATGTAAAACATCTACAGGCACCAATCAAGAGGAATCACACTGTTGCAACGTCATGTGCAAAAAAAATTTAAGTTTTTACTATGAGAGTTGTTTTTATGTCTGAGCTTTAACGCCAAAAATGGTTGATCTGCTGCAGGCCTCGTTTAAAAAAACAAAACAATAAAACATTTAAACACTGACTCACCATCTGGATTCTCGACTGAATTAATGTAGAGCTCCTTGTATTTCTCAAAGCTGGAGATGTGCGCCTCCTTCAGCTCCTCAGATCCATGGAAGACGTCTTTATTTGGGACTTTGTCGGGAATCATTTTCTGAAACGTCTGCTTGTCTCCAGGTTTGTAGAAAAAGGGCTGTGGCACCGACAGACTAGTTCCTTTAAATGAACAGAGGTTGAAGTATCGACTGAGCTGCCAGATGACTTCACATACAGGCTTAAATTACATGCAAAGGCGCTTGTGCGACCCTGCAGCTGCAGAAAGGAGCAACAAAATGAACGTGTGGCTACGCGGCTAGCTGAGTGCTAACAGGCTGATCCTAATGCATCAATAATATGCAAAAATACTTCTATCTTTTGCTCCTTAGCAATATAAACCACTTGAAAAGTTTAATTCAGCGTGAAAATAAAACGCTTCAGTGAACGAGAAGCACGTACAAGAGGTAGATTGCCGCGAGATAGCAAGCTAGCAGCTAATTTCATTCACACTTCCTCGTTTTGCAGATTGACTTTTGTCACTTTTTTTTTTAATCTCGACGTGCAAAAGTTACGTCTGGACCCAAAACGAGCAGCCGCGTGTGCGCAGTGAAGCCCATGCCAGTTTTTGTTCCAGCTCTGCGTGAGATTTTTCAGATTTTCCAAAAAGTGCTTGCACGGACGTAAACAGGCGAGAGGGAATCCTGCTAAGCTAACTAACTCTGCTAGCTTACTCCGAGACAAGAAGAACAACCCAACCAAGATGAAGCTGTGCGTCTCCCGGAAGGCCTTCAACTTTTAGCCGTGTAGACTGAATAAATCTTTAATAATAAAATTTAAAAACGTGTTTTCTGCCAGTTGAGTATCTTTCATGCTTTTCTGTAAGCGGGGATGAAACGTTTTCGTCCCGTTGACAACAGACTCGTCTCTTTAGCGTTTTGTGCTAATGAGCGTGTGCTGCTGAACTCTGTTTGGCCCCCGAGCGGCAGCCAATAAGAAACCATGACGCATTTTCTTACCGCTAAAAAGCTCGGAATTTGCACCACTTGACTGCTTCTGTGGCGTTGAATGTCACGTCAATCTGTAAACGCGTAAATTTAGGGTGACTTTGTTAATAAATCATCACCGTTTGATCGTAGACGTTCCTGCGAAAGTGAGACAGAGCCACTGTACGCGCGTGGGGTTTCCTGTATCACGCGAGACTGGACAATGAGTCAATCGAGGTCAAAGTTTTCTAATAACGTCATATTGCCACCAATAATTAAACCGTGCCAAGGTCGAGGCGTGCGGTGGACGGAAGCAAGGTTTTTAATCACTTTATGCACGTTTTAGCTTTCTGAAAAAGGTTATATTTGACTTATAGTTGTTTTTTTTCTGCACGTGCAGCCCCATTTCGAAAAGAAGCACATAATATACATAATGCAATGATTTACTAATCTCATACTCCCATATTTTTCTCCAAATAAAACTTAAGCGACATATTAAATGTTGAAATGGAGACATCTTAACATGTCATGGAAAATATTGGATAAATATTAATTTTATAGCAGCAACACATCTCTGAAAAAGGGGAACAAAAGCTTGGGAAACTAATTGGCACAAATCACAAACAACTGGAGGAGCATTATGCAACTAATTAGATTAATTTGCTACAGGTCAGTAACATGACCGGGTATTTAAAAAAAAAGGAGCTTTTCAGCCTCTCGTTTGAAAAAAATGTGGACGGAGGTACAAAAAATCTGAGACTGTCTAAAAATATTGGGACAATTTCAGAAAAATGTTCCGCAGTGTAACATTTCGAAGGCATAAAAGATCCCTCCATCTACAGTGTGTAATATCATCAAGATATTCAGAGAATCAGAAGAAATCTCTGTGCACGGAGTAAGGCTGAAAGTCAGAACTGGATGCTGATTATATTGGGGCCCTGAGGCAGAACTGCATTTTAAAACAGACTGCAAAACCACTGCATCACAACAGCATGGCTTCACAGGAGAACTGGCCTGGACCTGGTCCAGCAGTCCAGACCAGACCAGACAGTACTAAACATGTGGAGCATCATGATGAAGGTCCAGGACTGGAGAGCAGCTAGAATCCTGCATCAGACCAGAATGGGACAGCATTCCTCTCCTAAAACTCCAGCAACTGGTGTTTTCTCACGTCCCAGACATTTACAGACACTTGTTAAAAGAAGAGGGGATGCTACATGATGCTGAACATCAGCCTGGAACTACTTTTTATAGATGTGTTGCTGCCATCAGATTCATAGTGAACACACCCTTTAAAAAGGCACCACAGGTTTGAGAAATTACATCTGTAAGAATGTCATGACTGGGACAATCTGACTGGGATCGTGGACATCTCGCCCTGTTGACCGTGTACCAACCAGAGACCAGGATAGACATACCTCAGGAACAGGTTGACCCATCACCCTGCCCTGTCCCTTTTTGTTTTGTTTTGTCTCTGATTAAGTTCTGATATTCATGAAATGACAATAAGGAGGAATACCTAAGTGTTAATTTGCATAAAACGCAAAGTTTTCCAGTGAATTTACAAATAAATGAAGTGGTGTGATATTGAATCCCTTCAGTGTACGGGGGACTTAAACATTAGAAAACATTGAACTAAATTGGGGCTATCCCATCCCAGCAATTAGCTGGCAAGAGGCAGGGAACATCCTGGACAGGTTGCCAGTCCATCGCAGGGCCAACAGAGACAAAGAACCAGTTACACTCCCTCCTAGGGGGGATTTTAGAGTAACCAATTAACCTATCATGCATGTCTTTGCATCATACTATATTGTATAATATGATATAATATATTGAAAAATTATTATATCATACTATTTTGTGTAATATATAATTAATTAATATCTATAAATTGCATTTTCAAAGCTCAAGTCACCTGTTTCCGTCTGTGAAATGAACAACAGACCAGACCCTCTGAACCACAAACCTTCTCTAAGAAACATATATCCTACTACATAATATAATATATATATATATATATTCAGAAAAAGTTTGTGGGTCAGCTGTTGTTCAATCCACAGACCGAAACGGGTGACTTGAGCTTTAAATGCATAAAAAGGAAAACCATTTATTCCAAAAATTGTTCAACTTGTATCTAATGAATAGGCAGGAATTTAGTATGAACTCTTTTCTTCTTTAGCTGGGAGCTGTTGGTTAATTCACCACAAGCTCACTGCAGTGTTGATGTGACTCCAGACTATTTTAGCCTCTTGATTCTTTTACTTTAATTCCAGATAAATTGCCAGCAGCTTGTTTGATATGCATTTAGTTTCAGTTTGTGCTTAATGGAAAGTTAACGTGGGACTGAAAAGTAAAACATATTCAATTATAATATAAAACCTGACTGGATTTTCCTGGTAAATAACCAGTATGTGGACATTCAGTCAGTATTTATCAAACTTTAGGAATAAATTCTTAAATTTAGCTAAATAATATAAAATTTTCTTAATTCTTCAGACAAATTTGGACTTTAGTTGACTTTTGAGTCAATCTGTCCCCACAGTGGAGTGTTAACATGGTCCAAATTGACATGAGCATCACACCGTTGCTGAACATCCTGATTAAATGGATGTCGAGAGTAAATTCTGCATTTTGAAATCAAATTTCTTATTGTTTTCTAAGCACATATAGACAGAACCTTCTTGTAAAATATGAACTAAACTGAAAAAAAAAAAAAGACTCCAAATGTGACAAGGAAATACTGTTTTATTGTTTGTACAAAACATGATTTAAGAAAATCGTGTTTAGCCGAGTACAACACGTCAGGAGAGAAGCCCGGAGTTCATGGAGGACTCGGCCCGGTGTTCTACGCAGATCGGCACTGATTGCTGAGAGGCACAAGGTCAGATGAGCACCACCGTCGTTTCTTTTTTTTTCTTTTTTTATCTCCTGCAGGAACTCAGACAAACTGAACCTGCTGTCAAACTTTTTTTTTTTTCCCCACTCGTTTATGGATCCCAGTGTGAAAAATGACGAACATGAAACCAGACATCGTCCTCTAAACACAATAATGCACTTTACGACTATCGTTACACCGAACAGAAGTCTACCAACTACTCAGAAAACTTTCTTGAAACGTCTCGAAGAATGAAAACGTAAACAGATGATTGTTTTTGACGGACCAGCTACATCCTGTTGGTGCAGAGGGGAGGAGGTTACGGAGGGTTTTCTAGAGGCTGCCGTGTTAAAACCGGTACCCGTATCCGGCCATAGATCCACGTTCTCCTGCGTTAAGTCTCAAAAGAGAAGGGGGTTAATTCGTGTGATCCACAAAGTCCTGAAGTCCAATCTCCTGCCTGCTCCAGATCCAGAGATAAAAATCGGCCAAATCACCTCCACCAATCAGATTCTAGTGGACGAGTGATGCTTAAGAAACGGTTTGTATCCCACCGATATGTAGAAATTAACTTAATTTATAAATATCTATAAACATTAAGATGACGTGAGGCTGTAAATTCATCTTACAGGGAGGAAGATCGGAAACATTTCAGCAGATTAGACTTGAAATATTTTTGGTTTTTACAGGTTTAATTCACCAGATCAACCATTTCTGGAGAGAATCAACTTTAATAATCCAGGTTTTTTTTTACCTTTTTCATTGCCAATTAAACACCAGCCATCTGCAGCTACAAGTACGGATCATATTTTACCTTCAGAGTGGATGTTTACGCTGACTTCTTTGTTTTTTCCTGCCACAAGGAACCAAAAGGCACAAAAAAAAAACCTTTAAATTAAATTTAAAGCCTTTGAGGAAAAGAGTTATTCTGGTTTTAAATGGAAAGTAGAGAAAAAAATCTCTGATTTAATCTATATACAATCTGTTTGATGGGCTGTGGAAAAAAAAATAATTCCCAGCCAGTCGGACAAGTTACTTTCTTATTGATCCCACGTTAAAAGGAAAAAGCAGAAGCTTTGGGAATATTAGTGTAAAACATCAGTGACCAATCAGAGCTAAGGCTTCGGGATGCACAGCGACTGAAAGGAAGATATCTGCTACTTTTACAGCTGTGCAGGTATCAGTCTGCAGCAGGTCTGATCTCACAGTGTTTATCATGGAGCTGGTCTGGGCCACCTCCAGGGAAACTGGGTTTAAAAAGAAAAAAAAAAGAAAAAAAGGTCATCTGCCTTACAAGAGATTCCCCCAAAATACACACAAACACACAAATCACTGTTCATCAGTAACAAGTTTTAGCACTTTTTAACTCAGTATGGGCATGTTAGTCATCTCTTCATCTCACACCGACTCCAAGAGTAAGACACTTATTCCTGGAAGTAAGAATTGCACATTTAGGAAGTCTGAAATGTGGGGAGGAAAAAGGAATTCTGTGTTGTGGGAACAGAAACACATCCGGTACAAGAAGCGGGACCACGTTCAGCTGTTCTGGCTAAAAAAAACAAAAAAAAAACAACAACAAACAGTTTTCTGCAGGTAAAACTTGAACAGAACCTGAAATGGAAACACTATAAAAAAGTGAGAGCGTAAGACGCCCGAGAACATTTCTAAACAAAACAAAAACAAGGTAAACAAGGTTGGGAAGATGCGACACGAGCACTTCACACCACATGGAGTCGGCATCTTTGGTGGCGACGATTGGTCACGTGGAAAATGGCTGAAAGACCCGACCGCTGCCTCGTCCCAGACCGATCGCCGAGCCCTTTACAGCCGACTTTTCTCATTTCTAGCTTTGTCGGAATTTTTTCTGAAATATGAAACGTTAATTCTAACAGCTGATTAAAAAACATGCCAAGTTAGAAAGAAAGAGAGAGAAAAAAAACAAACAAACACCCCACCTTAAATTAGTTTCAACGTGACACGAAGCGGTGGGATTTTCGCTCCGGGTGAATCGGTGTGACAGGAAGGCACAGATGAGTTACACGGAGCCGAACTAAAACTATCTGGGTCGGTCTGGAACGGGGGTGGCGAGCCGCACAGCCGGGTCTTCCCAAGTTCAAGTTACATTTGTTTCCAATTGATTTTCAAACACACTCACACCCAAATACACACACAACACTGTGCTTTTTTTTTTTGTTTTTTTGTTTTTACACTGAAGTCCGTTACAAAAAGGTTTGTACTGCATCGTCTGGGCCTGGGATGGTTGGAGTTACAGGATGACGGACAGGTGTGTGGGAGGAGGAGGAGGAGGTGACCGGGGGAGTTGCTGATTATGGTGGAAGATACGGGTGGAGACCGATCAGACGGTCTTTGACTCGGTGAAGGACTTTGAGGAGGGTTGGAGACCAGCGGGCATCTAAACGAGAGGTTGCTTGCAGTCTTGGATTAAAACTCTTCCTGCTCCTCAGCATCCGGTATCACAAACCCCTCCTGGACAGAGAGAGAAAGAGAGAGAGAGACAGAGAGAAGTTATAGAAGACCATCACCCCTCTGAAGTTCATCATCACAACCAGTTTAATGCTTGTCTGAAGATCTCCGCCTGTTCGGCCCTTAAAGAGACGCTAAGCTCAGAGAAACTCGGTTTTAACCAGCTAAAGCTAAATAAACAGCTCCTCGCTCCATCTACATGTCTGATTCTGAAGTTTTCCGTTTTCCATTTCCATAGAAAAGGTTTCTAAACTCATCTTTTTAAATCATGTTGACATTTGGAAAAGTTCCGTAGCAAAGTTTTTTTTCCAACAGGTTGTTTTAACGTCTCGAATGTAAACGTGAGGATTTGCAGCCTGAGTGACGGACTCGTCACATGTGACTGCATCATACGCTCACTTTAAAACTGTTGCATTCAGACCCAAACTACCATATGTACTGAAACAACTTGGGTGGAAAAAAAACGATCACATGCTAGGATAGTGGATTTAAAAACAAACAAAGCTATTCTATGTGCACAGATCAGCTGATCACATGAACACTGCACTGAGCCGGAGATCCTGCTGCAGACATCGGCCAGCAGAGGTTTGACCTGCAGCTACAGACGTCACATTTTATACACGTTTGTTTCCTCTGGTGGGATTTTACAGAACTGCAACGTCCCACACCACCTGAACGCAGCAGCAGAAGGACTTCTGCTTTGCTCCAAGCAACAGGTTGAAAAACATCCCTTAAATCGTAGCCTAACTCCAAGCAGGGCCCCCGACGGGACGGCTCGGCTTTCTTACGGGTATCCGTGTCTGAACTCACTTGAATGTTCACTTTTCTACGTTTGTTGCAGTCGGGTCTGAGCTGATCGGACAGTCTCCGGGGACGTGTGGGTGTTCGTGGAAACAGAAAAGACGTTTCTCTTTAGGTGCATAGAAATCCCCAATTACTGATAATTTGGCCTCTTTAAAAAAGGACTTATCATATGTGTCCTACAACTATCTCCTATCTGGCGGCGCTGCTGAGTGAGCTGCAGAAGAAAAGTATGATGGCGTTGATGGTTATCAGCAGGACGACAAACACACTTTAACTTACGGTAGTTAAACTGAGAATGTGAGACAACCAGAATTAGACTGCTGGTAATCCATCTGTTCCCCTGAATACAAACATTTGACTAAAGTTCTTCTGTCTGCAGACGGATGTTTTCTAAGGAAAGAAAAATCTTAAAAAGGTCTTAATAAAAAAGCTTCCATAAATTGAGAGAAAGTGAGAGTTGATTGAGAGTTAAATGATTAGAACGACTCAATAACTCCTCCACTCTTCTTGTTGAGTTCTGTTCAGATGATTCCGATAAAATAAAATGAAAATTTGTTCGAAATTTGTCTAAAAAAATTGAATAAACTATTTTTTTGCTAAATATCTACGAAACTAACTATTAAGACGATTTGGTGGGAAAAAAAATAGATAAATTGTTAGTTTATGTCCAGTCAAGCATGCAAATGGTTTCCATAGCAACCGTCTCCTGGAGGACCACTATTAACCGACTTGTAAACAGACGACTCACGTCTGTGGCGTAGAGGATGTCGATGATCCTCTGCAGCGTGGGGTCGCCCTCTCCTTCCTTCTCCTGACAGATCAGCTCGATGTTCCTCAGCTTACCGAAATAAAAATCTCTCTCCTTCTCCATGTCCTGAATGGTCGACTTCAGAATCTCCACCTGTGGATGGAAAACAACACGTTGCCGCGGGGATTCTACCCCGTCATTTATTTCCACGAATCAGCCTCTTTTTTTTGTGGTTTTCTGACCTCGTTCATGAGCTCCGCCCTCTCCTCGTCTCCACCTCCCATGCCGGGCTTTCTGGCGCTAACTGGAGCCAACTTGGGCGCTACCTTTGCCACCGGTGGCCTCTGAGGAGCTAAAGGAAACAAGAAATCCACAGATGAAACTCTCCCGACCCGTTAATGGTCGCTTGGTAATCCCCAAACTCTTTATCAGGGGTTCAGACCTTGGCCGAGGGCTTTTTTAGGGGGTTTGTTGAGAGCTGAGGTGGGGTTTGGCATGGGCATGGCGTCCTGGCCCTGTCTCGCCTCCACTGGGTCGTACTCCTTCCCATCATAGTTGGCGTCGAAGAACTTCTTAAACCACTGGACGAATTCAAAGTTGTCCTGGAACTTCCCCTTAACCAGTTTGTCTACTGGGATGATCTGCAGCGAGAACATACACCCAGTCAGACCCGGACGTTTGGGTGGGAACATCTGGGATCTCGTTTCTGTGCTTTACTGTCACACAGAGGAAAATATTTTCAGCACATTACTGAGGCGTCACCGTCACCTCACTCCTGTCTCTGGGTTCTGGGATTTACTTTGCCGTCATGGCAACAGTAATGGCTGGATAAAGTCTTTATAAAGTTGTTGCAGCTGATTTCAAAAATGTGGTGTGCAGGAGAGAGTAGTTAATACACACACATCGACCTGATTGATCCCAGGAGCAAAAACCTGATCAGAGCGGCAGAAATAGGAGAATTAACCGGTCCGTTGTACAGCCCACGCCTCATCAGAAATAAAATTTATTTTATTTTTATTCTAATTAAATCAAACTGGTAAGAATTTCTTTTTTAATTATCTGTTGGAAAATTCTCTTTAAAAAATGTAATTAATAAATCTAAAGGTGGACAGCAGCTTCCTCCATCTATGGAAGAGACGACTGTGTCCCAGATATTAGCCTGAAATCCAGACGGTTCATCATCTGATTTGTTTAGGAAACAAAACTAAACAGATTTTTGTTTCAAAGGCAAAAAGAAGATTGAAAGTTGATCCAACTGAAAAGTGGAAATCATAACTCACTTTGTCGACTCCCATCTTTTTGAAGCCGACCTGCAGAAGCTTGTAGTTGTGGATGTATTCGTGCTCCAGTTTGGCACCGAATTTGACTTTCTTCAGAGGCACAGAGTTGGGGAACAGCATGTCCATGAACTGGCAGTAGGCGGCACCTGGAACACACCCGCAGAGGAAAAATAGAAACCTCATCACAGACTAAACCTCTGTGTTCTCATTTTATCAACATATTTAGCATCATAATATCCCACAAAATGACTGACATCGCACACAAATCCCCGAGTTCCGTACCTGTACACAACATTTCTATCTTGGTGAGGTTCATCTGTAGAGACTCGTTGATCCAGACCAGCATGTCATGACGACTTAAATTGTCACTGGTCACTGAGGTTGCGTATACGTTCACGGCCATCGTCGGTTACCTGCTGACAAACAGGAGAAGGCAAAAACTTAACAGCATGTAAACTCTGAAGACGACGCTCGGCCTTGGTCGAAGGCAGATCAGCTGAAAGGTCCGGACTTCCTATGATTTATCATATATATGTGGAACAATCTGAGCCGTGGCTCTTTTGTCATGTCGGTGCTTTAACTTTGCTCTGCCGAGGAGAAGAAAATACGAAGAGGACAAAGATCTGCTGTTTATTTACTATTCATTCTCCTCTTGGTCATCAGCCCTGATCAGTTTCTCCTGACTCGCGCTAACTTTCTGTCACCATTACACCGACATGCATCAACTTTGCATTATTAACCCTTAAAACTCCAAGCCACTTTTTTAAATTTCTGGTCCGCCTGTTTGCTTGTTTTTCGTTTTTAATGTAAAAATAAACATAGAAACTCAACCCTTTTAATCCCAGTCTACATCCAGACATTATATTTTCAGAACAGCCTCAGATGTCAGATTACGAGGATAAAATTATGTAAAATGAATGTATCATTAGATATAGCACCATAACAACAAAACTTTGTAGAATTAACACAGATCAACAGGGACCAAGCCTTTTCTCGTCTGCAGATCATTCTCTCAAGTCTTGGCTTTCAGGAGATAAAAATATTGGCATTGAAACAAACACACAACAGAAGCTATTTACACATTTACATCTTTCAATTCATTTCAATATTTTATTTATCCCCGAGAGGCAATTTAAAAAGGCGTATGGAGCAGCATCATTAAAAAAGGCCAGACAGAACATCAGACAACATAAGGGACAGACACGGTGCTAAAAGTATACAGAAAGTGCGAAAATCAGAATACAACCATTTACAGTTATTTATGCTACTATCCAACGACAATCATCACAAAACCAACTGCAACTCGGCTGCTTTTTGGCACCATTGTGCATTAAAATCATCTTTTTGGTCTTATTCCAGCCATAGAGGACCAGTATTTTTCTTCTTTTCAGACACACACAGAACTTTTTGGCTGCTTCTGATAGGACATGATCAATTTAAGCTGATCTGATAGATCAAAGTTTGACAAAAAGTGGTTATAATTTCCTGCTCAAAAAGGAGGTTTCTTAGCAACATAGTAGTGATAGCTATCTCTTTTTTTATAATGACAATAAATAACGGTGTTATCATGGATTACTCATTGGGCCGGCAATCTAGTGGAGTTTTAAAGGGTTAACATCTGGAGGACTCTACATCAGATACAGCAGATACCTCCATGAAGGTATATATTGCACTTAAAGCGCACACCACAGGGACGTGGGAGAAACGTCTGCTACAAGAAAGAGCAAAAAGACGGCTCGGCAGCTGCCAGGTTGTCTGCTGCTGTAACTTAAATATTAATGAATCCATATATGAGAATGCAAAAAAATGACATTGCACTAGTGTACATCTTAATAATGTGACGTGAACAATGACACTGCAATCTATTTAGTAATTACTTACAGGGATTCAAGTCATTTGGGATAATACTGGGGTTGAAGCCAAACTATTTGTTTTCATAATTAATCGTGGTATTACACTGCACAAATGAACTAATGATAAAGACTTCTCAATATGGTCAATTCCATAAAGGAACATGGATGAAACATATCAGCACATCAGCGTAACTCCGAACAAAGTTACACAACATCTGCGTGTTATCACTTGTGTTGCTTTGTTTTCAGTGCATGTTAGAGTGGGAGAGGAAGCGTTAATCCCCACACTCAACAGGTTTAAGTCATCCTTGTTGCATTTCTATGGCTATAAAATAGAAAAAAGACCAAGGACAGCTCACCAGCCTGCAACACATGCATGACATAACAAGTTGCAATGAAAGGAGAAAATACATTAAATATGTTTCACCACGGCCCTGTAATAGACTGGCGATCTGTCCAGGATGTACCCTGTCTCTCCCCTAGCAGCTGCTGGGAAAAGCTCCAGTCCCCCCCGCCATCATCTTGCATGGGAACAAGAGGAGGATGTTTCACCACCTGCAGGATAACCACCAGCTTTGTATGACAAAGTAAATGTTAAATAGCTGGGTTGAATGTCTTTAATGTTTAACTAAATGTAACATTGAAATTAAAAGTTGGTTTCTTTTTTTTAGGACAGTTTCGCTGTTTTGAAAATAATGGACTCGGCATGAAGTCACTCCCTTTTTTTTTCAACAGTGTGCAATAATGGGATGTAAAAGAAATGGTATTCAATTTCACATAAAGGGCCTTGTTTCTTTATTTTCATTATTACAGTATCGTTTATGTTGAAAACAACAGCTATGTCTAGCTAAATGTTTTCCCTGAATTTCTAAATTCTCTAGCGGTATTGTAGCCTCTTCCATGTACAGGTAGGATGTACTAATTGTTTGCAGAGCAAAGCTGGTTTTACTTTATCATATTGGCATCAAAAGATATAAATAAATCAAACTTAAAGCCCTATATAAGTCAACAAAAGGTAAACATGTTACTCATCAGCCATTTCATATATCTTTTTTTTAAGTATTTTATTCTTTTTGTTATATGGTGACACTTAATTTTGTGTATTATCTGTGGAAAAAGTCATGTTTACTAAAATTCTAGCAGACATTGGAAGCGGACACAATACGCATTTATCATTATTTGACTGCTCGTGTCCTTTAAGGCTTAAATCAGAAAGGAATTACTAAATTATCGATTAATAATTTTGGTCTCCCTTCAGTTCCTATGTTTCCTCCACTGTGACTGCTCCGTTTAAATGCTTCTAGTTTGGGGGATGAAAGCAACATATAGAAACATGTTAGCAAAAACTTGGAATAAAATGCTAGCGGTAATTAGCCAAATTATATGCGGGTCAGTGTTTTCACCACGCTGCGGGACTTTTAAACAGCAGCTATTGATCCAGCGTCCATGATTAGGTCATCTTCCAAATGATTAGCTCTTAATCAGAATAGTTAGTTTACGTTAGCCACGTCCTGTCACCGGCTAATCGTTAAATCCCGACGATGACCAGACGGTTTCCCCGCCCTAAACTCCCCTGAGCACCGCCTAGTTAGCTTCGCTTCATTTGTAGCCTTAACGGGATGCTGTCACAAATTTTGGGATCCGAATAAAAAAAAAAACCCGTGTTAAGACTAAAAGTTTTAAAAAGAGTGTGTTATAGGTTCAAGTTTTTGTCCCGGTTAACCGGTAAAAAAAAAAACACTCCCATCCTTGTTCTGTTCGCCTGACCGGGAGCTAACATCTTAGCTTCATATGCTCGTTCATAACATCGTGCGACACATTAAACTTACCTTGATGGTAAATTTGAGCTTTCACGAGATCTTGGACACGGCGGTTTTATTTCAGTTTTCTTTACAGATTTTGTTCCGTATCCTGGAAAAGCTTATTTTGTGTTTGTTTCGCCGACGTTTCAACTTCTGCTTTTCCTTCTCTTCTTGGCAGATCCCGTTCACGATACCGGTAGCGGAAGAAACGGTCTTCTTCTATTGTTTGGAAGTTTTGTCGGTGCCTGGCAACCAGCTAAAAGGCACAGTACCGCCACCTAATGGACGGGAGTTTACGAAAATAATTAAATCAAATCAAATTTCTCTCCAAATATAGATTCTCCTAACTTTAAAACATTTCAAAGGTGTTTTCTTGTACCACAGCCATACCAGTATTCCTGGTTTTAGTGAAGACTGGTGTTATATGATCCAGGTCCTGGTCTTAGTGAGGACTGGTGTT
>JAOXYM010000014.1:1634099-1644934 GCA_028567055.1 Leptatherina wallacei | reverse complement strand
AAAAAATTAAAAGCTCCCAAACATGTATTTTATGGAAAATAACACATTTTTGGTGTTTTTAAATTAAAAAACGGTGACATCATGAGATTAAATTAGCATTTAAAGGGTTGAAATAATCTCAATAATTACATATCTGCAATGTTTTTTATAGCAGTTTAAAGCTCGGTTTCATGTCCGTTGAGACGACAGAAGACATAAAATCTGCTGTTCTGCGTCTGTGCTTCCTACGGTTTATATCCATGGTCATGTTGTTGATGAAGGACAGCAGATCTTCCGCCCTCTGGTGGGTGTTCGCGGTACCGTCGTGCAGGTGGCCGACCCGGTCGACCATGTCTCCCACCTGAAAACACAACGGCGGCTCATGTTGCTGGTTTAAACTCTGCAGATCCCGCGTTGAAAAACACTCAGCGGCCATGCGTCTCTCACCTTTTTCTGCAGTTTATCGATATCGTCGTCGAGATTCACGATCTCGTCGTCCAGCATGTCGGCCCGAGCGCTGCTTTCATCCAGCGTGCTGTTGTAGTTTTCTATGGCGCGCTGGAATAACGGACAAACAACCACACACGAGGGTCGATTCACAATCAATAATCAATATAGATGCTGATGGAAGCTGGAGAACCCAGACAGAACTGATGCGTGTAAACTCCACACAGTTTGCAGGAATCATCAAACCGAGGGGTAATCACTACGGGTGGGAGGAAAAGATTAATTCACATAAATATTGCGATTTTTTTTTTTTGTTTCAGGATTTTTAAAATCGATTAAACAAAAAAATATTTTTTTACTTGTCTTGTCGGTCCTTATACCAGCAGAATGATGGTCTAAGCTGCTTTGTTGTTTCCTCAAAATTTAAATACTTCATTTTCAGCTGGTTCTAATATATTCCTGCTGAATAATTCTTAAAAACTGGAGTTTTTTGGGGGGAAATATGGTTCCTGATTCAATTTTTTCCACATTCTCTGGGGTTTAAAAAGCAAACAAAAAATTCACAAAAATCGACAATATCAGAAAATCGCAATTTAAATCGTATCGGCACCCAAAATATCGTAAAAGAATTGAATCTGGAGGAAAGCGTATCGTCCCAGCCCTAAGCATCGCGCTACTGGGGTGAAAAAGCATCTCTAATCTGAACTCACAGAAATGTCCTCCACAGTCTTGTTGAGGTTATGGAGCTGAGCCCAGGCCATGGAGCTGGCGTTCAGGTTCTTCAGCAGATCGGCTACGGAGCTGAAGTTGTCGTTCATCTTCGCCAGATCCTCCAACAGGACGACGACGCAGCTGTCGCAGGCTGGAAAGTGGACACATGAACCTTGTTTCAGAGTCGGTTTGATCATTTTTCTCCTCGGTTGCGACGACGGTGTTTTCCTTACGTTCACAGTGCATGCCATGCTGGTTCTCTACAGGTACGTTGAATCTACGCGAGCAGGTGTCACATTGTTTTCCGGTCATCCCGTCGGGACAGTGGCACTCTCCTGTCCGGGGGTCACAGGAGCCTCCTCTACAATTACACCCTGGAAGGAAAAATGAGGTTTGAGAAGACGTTTACAAATCAATACTTGGATGTGCCAGAATCACCTGTCAGCATATGACATCTTGCTTGAGAGACGAGGACTACTTTATGTCCGTTGGTAACGATAAATCTAATAAAACAAAGATGACACATGGAGTTCCTCAAGGCTCCATTCTGGACCCCTCATTGTTCAGCATCTACGTGCTCCCATTAGTTCAGATCATGGAGACAAACATTATGCCGACGACACTCAACTCTATATCACCGTCTCACCAGGGGGACTTTGGTTCCATTTGGTTCCCCGCCTCGAGAGGACAAGAAGACACAGAAAAGGCGGGGCTAGCGGCAGCTGAGTTTGATTGACATATCACCATCCAATCTTTTAGAATGGGACGGTTAAAATGATTGGATGATGTTTTTTCAGTCCTGTCCGTCCCACAGATGACAAATATTTTATTTTTGTTTTAGAGCATTAAATTCACTGGCTTCAATCAGGGTGTGAAGGGGATTTTAAGCATTAAAGTAATAAAAATGCTCCTGGAAAACATCTCCTACCCCATCTTTAAGGATTAATAATGAGTTGATGCTTCTTCGCCTAACTTTAGTGTATTTTATTAACTTCGTTTATTTAGAAAAGACCAATAATCTGATCCTTCGTATAGAGTGTCATGATCTTCGCCACGTTACGCTGGTAATTGATGCAAATCTGAGACATTTTAATCAGAAGCACTCACTCCTGCATCCGTTTGGACCGTAGTCCCAGTATCCGGGAGCACACTGTCTACAGCTGGGCCCGTTGACTCCAGGCTGACAGGAACACTGACCGCTCTGAGGATTGCACGGCTGGACGAGAGCCGCCGAGGCTTCGCAGTCGCACTGGCGGCAGCCGGAACACGACTCGAAGCCGAACGAGCCGTCCTTAAAGAAAAACACACAAGTCGTTTCAGGATCTGTTTCAGTAACTCAGACCTGGACGGGGAGCGGGGGTGGGGGGGGTTCTTACCTCACAGCGGTCACAGTGCGGTCCGGTCACTCCTGGTTTACAGCGACACCGTCCAGTACGAGGGTCACATGACTCGGTTCCACACGGAGAACAGTCGCATCCTGTGGAAGAAAAAAAACAAGCCGACGCGGCTTCTTTACCCTTCGGTCCTCCTGCTGGCGTTCAGTCCGATTTATTCTGTAGCTACGCTTACTGGTGCAGTTTTTGGCGCTGATGGCGTCTCCATAGTAACCAGGAGCGCAGATTTCACACTGATGTCCCGCAGAGTTGTGCATGCAGCTGAGACACTGTCCGGTCAGAGAGTCACAATCGGTGAACAGCATGTTGGGGTCCGTGTTGCCATGACAATGGCACGGCTGGCACCTGCTCCCAAGAACCATGGGGTTGCCGTAGAAACCAGGGGCACACCTGCGAAAGATGAAAGAAAACACCTGTAAACGGCTCGACTACTAGCAACAACTAATTCTTATGTACATAAAAGTATTTAAAATAAATAAAACAGAGATTTAACGAGAGAGATAGATAGACAGACAGACAGACACTTTTATTGATCCTGTGGTCAGGCCCATCTTTATGTGTTTAATGTGAAGAAGAAGTCTTACAAATGTTTGTGTCGAGGTTTTTTTTTTTTTTACCTTTCGCAGTGCGGTCCAGCGTAACCGTGCATGCACAGACACTGCATCCCGCTGTTCCTCTCCACGCATCCCTCTGCAAAACTACACAGGGAAATATTCTCTTTTATAACACTGTCCATGCTCTCAGGGCCAAAAGGGACAATAAAAACACACTGACTTGTTGGACAGGACACTCAGCGGGC
Source organism: Leptatherina wallacei (assembly GCA_028567055.1). Lineage (NCBI taxonomy): Eukaryota > Metazoa > Chordata > Actinopteri > Atheriniformes > Atherinidae > Leptatherina > Leptatherina wallacei. The sequence continues at coordinate 1,641,604 of JAOXYM010000014.1, read as the reverse complement.
AGGGACAACTGGAGCAGGACACAGCTTGTCCATCAAGACTGTTGTTGCCTAGGAAACCTCCTCTGCACCTCTCGCAGTGGTCGCCAGCGGTGTTATGTTGGCAGTTCTGGGTGGGAAAATAAAGGAAACAATTTGGAGGATGAACATTTCTCGAGGTTTTGTGAGAGGATTTGCGAGTTAAACGTGAAGGATGCCGACCACACAGATCCCAGATACGTCCAGACACCGGTCCGAGTGTCCGTTACAGTTGCAGGGAACACATTTCCCCAGAAACAGGCCGATGGTGTCTCTGTAGTAGCCTGGAGCACATTGCTGCAGAAACACAGGGATGTTAATGTCTGCTGTAAATAATAAAAGATTTATATATAAAAATCTATTTATTGTAATGAAAAATAGTAATACAGTAATATAAAAAATATATAAAACATTGAATAGGCTATGTTATCATTTAGATAAATATAATTAATGAAAAAAAAAATCAGATTCTAATAATAAAAATTAAGATTAAAATATGAATAAATAATATAGAATAATAAAAATAGAAAAATCACATGTAAATATTATAGAAAATCATCCTTGCAATGTTATTTTCATTACACTAAGACATAACTTCACCTGACACGAGTCTCCGAGGTACTTGGCGGGACACATGCAGATTTCCACGCTGTTGGCGTGCCGTCCACTGGGCAGGTTCTCCGCTCCCTCCAGCACGGCGCCGCGAAGCGACACGGAGTGGGCCGACTGGGAGTGGAGGGCTCGGATCTGCAGGGACTCCAGACTGACCAGAACCATCATGAGCTCTTCCCGAGACACAGAGTTCCCGGTCTGAGCGTGACGGAAACGTCCCTGCGAGAAGATGATGAAGAAGATGGCGAGAGGTTTTATCATCCCGTTGTATTTATATTCACTTGATTTTCTCCTTGTATGTTCATGCAAACATGTCTGCAAAATGATTCCTACCCCCCCCCCCCCATTAAAGAAGGAAAACAAACAGCTGTCGCTGAAATAAGCTGAAACTGACAAAAGTTATAATAAATAAAAATTTAATGAAAATTTTGTCAAGTTAGTTAAATTAAAAAACAATGTTGCATTTCATTAAACCATAATTTAGCTAATTTATCTTTATTATTACTTTTTTCAGTCTCCAGTTACTTGAATTACTATTAATAATTTTGCCTTTTCCTTAATGAAAGGTTCTGAATCATTTGCAGACATGTTTAAACACAGAATTACGTCACAGCGCATAATTAACTTTAGGAACATTTGAGTATCTCAGTTTGCTCTTTAGTTGATCTGCATACAAACAGGAAAGAAGCTGGATTTTATCTGCTGGTCCGAAGGACAAACACGAACTTGCGGAACTTTAACAAAAGTGATTTTACCTCAACGAGGTGAACGATTCCCAGGTGAGGCTCTTCAGGTGAGGAATATTCTCTCTCTATGAACACCAGGGTCATCTGGTTGCCCTGCAGGTATAAAACCACAGTGATGATGTTCGACATGTTTACATGAAGCAGCGTTTCGAAATGTAAACACTGTGCTTGCTGTCTGCCGAAGGTTAAGTGTATAGCCGGGAATCGCCTTATTTCTTCTTTAATTCTAAAACTTCCCGTCTACAAGGCCGACAGATTCTGACCGTAAACCAGGGCAGGATCAGTCCGGTGGTGAGCAGAGGTGAACATTTTCTGCCCTAACTGTAGCTGGGAGGGACTTGCAAGTGCAAGGGGTGCTTATTTCAGCACACCAGCCGTCCTGTGGCTACTTCGAGGCAGGGGGAGGGGCCTACAGCTGCACGGCTGCTCATTGAGAAGAGTAAGAACGATTCATGCTCTCACATCAGGCTCCACGAGACTCAAATATCACCCAAAAAAAGTCGCTAGATTTGCACTCGTCACTGTTTAATTCATTGGACATATCAGAAGCTCAGAAATAACAAACCTGTCAATCAAAGCAGTGAACTATGATGCAAGTCGCATTTGTGTGGAAAGAGTGTTAAGAGCTGATGTTGCAGCTGTTAGCAGCTGTAATATATGTTTAATATATCATACCTTCAGGATGATGTCAGGTCTGGAAGCTTCTGCAGGCAGAGTCAGCACGTCTCCTCTCATGCTCTGAGTCTGAAGGCGATATCTCAGATAACCTCCGTAGGACGAGACCTGCAGAAACACAGACGGATGGAAAGAAATGAAGCTGAATGTAGAGATTTAGGATTAAGGACAAGACACGGAGCTTTCACCTCGTCCTGCAAACAACAGCTGATTACATTCTGCCTGTAAACCCAAACACAGCTCATGTTGCTTTCATACCTGCACGTCTATGGAAGCCCTGCGGGTATCGGCAGGTTGACGTCTAACAAGATTCAGTCTGAGCTTTTAATCTCACCATCATGATGGTCGAGTCTCACATAAAAGCTGTTGAGTCAAACACTGATCTGTTTCCAAACACACCCACGATGTGGGATCTAACAGTCTGTGGAATGAAAGTATGGATGTGGAAGGCAGTTCTTGTGTCGTCTTCGTCTCTGCCTCAAATGTTAGCTTTAAATTTACCCTTATGGTCCATTATCTCACATTTGAACAAATGGCCCGAGCCCTTTATATCATCCGTGCTTATGCACAGATTTGTGGAATTCATCAACTTGTACTTCTACTTAGAAATATGTCTCGGTACCAGACCAGCTTTGACCTGCACAGAATATCCTCCCATACCAAGCGTAAGAGGATACCTCGGTAGCAGAACAAGTTCAGTTTTGGTTCTGTTTCGAGGCCCGTTTAACACTTAAAATCCAATTAGACCGACTGGGAAACTGTGCGGGACTCTCCAGTCCAGTTCTGAGTTGGCTTGAATCCTACTTTAAAAGGATTTTTTGTCTTTCTGTAAATTGGCAACTGTTGATATACATAAAATGACATGCAGAGTCCCCCAAGGCTCCATTTCGGGCCCCCTTTTGATCAAAGTCTAGGAGCTCCAACTAGCTGGAAACAAACTAAATATCTAATTGGAATTATATTGATGACGTTCAGCTCTATATTCCTGTCTCATCAGAGAACTCTTGTCCCATACCAAGCTTAAGGGCGTGCCTTGATAGCAGAATAAGTTCGGTTTTGGTCTTGTAAGTGCAGCTTTTTGACACAATGGACTATAATACCCAGTTAGACCGACTGGTGAACGATTTTTCACCATTTTGCACATATGAAATAAATTTTTGCCATGAATATTCTCAGGCATTCCTCTCTGTACTATGTACAGGTATACCTGCAGTCGGATTATTTATCTTGAAATATTTATTTTTTTACATGTTTTTTATTTTATGTCTTTCACTTCTGTCTTTTCCTCTGTGTTTTTTTTTGCGCCATGAATTTCCTCACTGTGGGACCAATAAAGGAATCTTGAGACTCACTGGTCCAGTTCTGAATTGGCTTGAATCCAACTTGAAAGAAATATTTTTGCCTTTCTGTGAATTGTTAACTGTAGATATACTTCAACATGACATGTGGAGTTCCCCAAGGCTCCATTTCGGGCCCCCTTTTGTTCAAAATCCAGGTGCTCCGAATAGCTAGAAACATAGAAACAATCAAAATATCTGATTGGAATTATGTTGGTGACATTCAGCTCTATATTCCTGTGTCATAAGAGGACTCTCGCCCCATACCAAGCTCAAGGGCATGCCATTGGTAGCAGTACAAGTTCTGACTACCATTATATCCAATTAGATCGACTGGTAGACTGATTGAGACTCACCGGTCCAGGTCTGAATTGGCTTGAATCCAACTTGAAAGAAATATTTTTGCCTTTCTGTGAATTGTTAACTGTAGATATACATAAAGATGACATGTGGAGTTTCCCAAGGCTCCATTTCGGGCCCCTTATTACTCAAAATCCACATGCTCCCATAAAAGATAGTTTTTTTCCCTATCTGATTGTATTTATGCTGATGACATTCAGCTCTATATTACCGTCTCACCGAAGGACTCGTACAAAACTTAAGTTCAAGCCTTGGTGGAACCAGTACTTCCAATGTTCCAGAAATTTCTTCAGCTAAATAAATCTGATTTTTGGCAAGTTTACTTTTTCTTTTTTCTTTTTACCAGCAACCAGCATGAGCTAGTGCAGAAAACAACTTCCAGTAACTTTCTAGTAATCCTATTTTCTGTTATCTAGTGAAAATATGGCACCACTGCAGACTTAAAGGCACCAAGTCAAACTTTCTCAGCACTTCCAAAGATCCCCGCCTCATACCTTGTCTCCCAGGTAAGTCTTTGGAGCGTGCCAGTGGAGGTCCTGGTAGACATCAGGCACGTCGCTGAGGTCTGCCTCTATGAGGTCCTGACCCGGATACACCGTCACTGGTACTTCCTGCCTGTCTGCTCCGAGTAACACCCAGCCCGCCATGTCCATGATCTATGAGTCAAAGGAATGAATGTGATTGTGTGAAGGTGACCACCCCCCCCCCCCCTCCAAGGGTCAGAAGCAGACAGAGAGGACCTGGAGACCCAGGGAAGCATTTTATAAAACCTAGAAGGAAAAACACGAGCACCTCTGTGCGCCTTTTGTTCGAGCTCTGGCACCGGTCGGTGGCTCCGAAACAGAAGCAGCTGGTGCAGCCTTTGGGGTTGGTCGGGTCCAGATGAAAAGTACCGACTCTGCACTGATCGCATCGGATGCCCTGGACGTTCTCCTGCAGGTGGAAGGATCGTACATGGAGAGTGAGGTCATACGAAGCGATGGAGGAATGCGTGTTTTTCCACGTTTGTTTCCCAACCTTGCAGAGACACCGTCCTGTGAAGGAGTCGCACACTTCCTCCTCGGTTCCTGCCTCGTTGCAGTCGCACGGCCTGCAGTTGGGGTAACCATAGAAACCAGCGGCGCAGCGGTCACATTGGCGGCCAATTACGTTGTCTTTACATCTAAAAGGGAAAAAAGGAAGGAAGGTCATAAAAATTGTATTTATTACATGATTATTTATTACCAAAAGATACTCTATTCTTCTTCATCTAGCCATTCCTTTAAAACAAAAATGTACAATACACACTTTTGAATCATTACTAAGCTTTTTGCGCAAAAATGCAAAGACGATAAAAAATTAATTGTTAACCAGCAATAAATAAAATAAAATCTATTTACATATTTATTCTGCATGTTTCTACTACCATTTTATTCTATGATAGTATTGTACTTTTACATAACATAACACAACCATATTATGTATATCATATATCTCACCATCTCTTATATATATATATATCTTATCAAATCTCATATATCTCAAATCATTCATCTTATATCTCATCTCTCATATAGATCTTATCATATCTCATATCATATTTCTTATATACCTCATGTCATCTCATACCATCATACATATTATATAATCTTACATATCTGGATACGATTGATCTTATATCTCATTTCATATCATCTTGTATCTCATATCTCCTCATATCTCACATATCTCATACCTCTCATCATATCTTGTCACATATATCGTCTCAAATCATCGAGATCTTATATCTCATACTGTATATCATGTCATCTCACATATATTTTATATCTCAATCATATATCATACACAGTATATATATCATCATATGTATTTTATCTCGTATCATACATCATATAATCTCATCAAATGGTGTATCTCATGCCGTGTCTCATCTCTTCTCTTATCTTAAATCACATCATATTATATTAGAATTTATCTGTAACGTTTCTTCTGTCATCGTTTGTGTCTCTTGTTGTCATGTCCATGTGTTCTGGTTAGATATATAAATATAACAACAAATAGGCAACGCTGCCTTTTTTTTAGCGTTTCAACCACAAGGTTTGATATTTAAGAATCTGCAGTATGAAGCTTATAATCTTGATAATCGTCATCTGGCTGCAGCATCTGAAATAAACAGATGAAAGTGAACTTTCTTCCATCTTCGCGTACCTGCACTGTCCGCTGAGCGTGTCGCAGTTCACGTCGACGGAGACGATGCCGGGCTGGGAGCAGTTGCAGACCTCGCAGCCCACCACCGGGTGGCAGCCGAAGGTCTGAGGCTCGCACTGGGTGCACTCTGGGAGGACGGTCCTCGGAGGACAGATGCAGTCCCCCGTCACCGGCTCGCACAACCTCGTCGCTCCACAGTTGCAGGCTGCAGAGGAGAGAAAGTTCAACCCTCTGCAGCTCACACATGAAGTCTGGGAGGACAATAAGACACTCACGTCTGCAGTTGGGGAATCCCCAGTAGCCCGTAGCGCACATGGAGCAGTCTCGTCCAATCACGTCGGGCCTGCACTGACACTGACCGCCGAACTGCTGGCAGGTGTCGCTCTCGGCTCCCGCCTCGTGGCAGGCGCACGGCAGCGCCCCGTTGTTGAAGAAGGCCGACAGAGACACGGCAGAGCCGAGGCAGAACGGAGACGCGGCGGACGGGCTGGAGAGACCAAACCACCGAAAGTTACTCACAAAATCCTTCATTTACCAGCCGATGGTAAATCCCCGTGTGTGTGTGACACCGACTCGATGTAAAAGCTGTTCTGGCCGCAGCTGCTGATGAAGTCGTAGGATTTATCCAGAGGCTCCTCGTTCAGGTAGCTGGAGCTGTAGCTGGCCTCGGGGACGATGAGGACGTAGTCCTGTCCAGACAAACAAGCACAAAAATGTATTTTTCATCCATATTTTAGGTGATAAACATGCAACTAGGCGAGGCAAGATTATCGTACAGCACATTTCTTGTTCAAAACTGTTCAAAGTGATTTACATAAAACATTAAAAGCATTACAGACGGCGCAAAGAAAGCATTAAAAAGTAGTAAAAGGCAGCAACAAACAGCAAAAATCATAATAAAATAATTAAAAATGAATAAATTTTTTTATAAAAACCACAAATTGAATTGATTAAAAGCAAGATAAGCTCCAAATTACTGTGCAGATTTCACGCATAGACATGAGAACAGAAATGTTTTTAATCTGGATTTAAAAAGCCTACAAAAAAAAAAAAAGTTAAAAAAGTTTAGACGACTTCTCCTGAAACAACCGAGACGAACACGGCGGTGAATAACTGCGGGTCTTACCAGCCACAGCGTCCTCCCCGCAGGGATCTGCACGGTGAGGAAGACGTCGGGATCCGTCACGTCCAGGATGATCTGGTTCTCAGAGACCAGCACGTTACGGCAGCCATACGCGTGAGGACAGAAGGAGGCGTTGGTGTGGCCTGAAGCACAGCATGTCAGAGCATGTACATATATATTATATAAACTTAATAATGGCAATTACTATATTGATATCACTATAATCATCACCGTATTTATTGTTGGTAAGATCATTATTACTTATTACGGATCATATTGATTGTATTTCCTGAGTATTATCATTATAAGATGTAATGTCTAGTATTTAAGTAGTGGGGTGGGATCAGATAAACTTATATTTCCACTCGCTCCTTTTCAACTTTTGTGTTTTTCCTTTTTAATTTTCTCTTGTTTATTTCTATATTTTGTCATGTTTAAGGTGCCTCAGTA
>JAOXYM010000014.1:1486649-1501388 GCA_028567055.1 Leptatherina wallacei | reverse complement strand
CCTCGGGATCCCCCCGGAGGAGCTGGCTGATGTGGCCGGGGAGAGGGAAGTCTGGGCGTCCCTGCTCAAGCTGCTGCCCCCACGACCCGACCCCGGATAAGCAGAAGAGGACGGTACGGTACGGTTTCTGACTTATTTTTAAAGGTTGGAAAACACTTTACAACTTTTTTCCCCCAGCTTGGAGTATCCCATCTAAGCTGCATTTTGCTTTACGGCACCACATCAAATACCAGCAACTAGATATCAACACTTTTTCCTTCTTCTATCTTTCCTGTCCAGCATCACGACAGCAGAATGATGGTCTGTGACCAAAAAAATTCTCTTTTCCAAGAGGATCTTCATGGATATGATGCTCCTCTTGATACTATTTTATTTTGAATAAGTTCATTGCTGTCAGACCGTGGCTGTGCATGCGGCAGTATCTGTGTTTTTATAAACCCCATGCGTTATATTCATATTCGTAATTTCTCACCACTTCGATCAGCTGTCGCATCAGTGATAACTTTCTGCTTCGCGTAATTTTTTCCCCCACAAACAAAAAAAGGCGAATCCATCTTTCTTTACTTTTCAGGCAGAAATGAACTCTCTCTTCACTTCTGTTCACTTGGTAAAAACAAACCAAAAGAATGAAAGACTTTCATCTGTCTTCCACACAGTTTTACAGATAGATCATTTTTCATTCCTCTTTTATTTGCTAGTTTTATGTCCTTACGTTTGCATTGTTTGTATACCTGCATACATTATTTTAATGCCTCCCTCTCGTTTATTTTGTACTGTGTTCTATGTGTTGTTATAATCATTCCTCTTTTATTTGTACTTTGTATTGTGTCCCATGTATCCGTGTGTTGTTATTACGCTTCACGCTTTTCAACCACGCCCACCTTAAATGTCCGACCAATCACACAATTCTTCCCCACAAGAAGAAAGTTCTTCTCAGCTGGTGCGTCGAGAACAAGCCGCAAGATGTCCATGAGAACAAGAACAAAGTATGCAACCGGCTTATGACCCATAAGATTCCAGCACATTAGAAAATTGTTAAAGTTGCTGATTTGACTGAAATTGTACTTGTTTTGAATAAGAGAACAAATGTTTGAACCCTCAAAAAAAGGAGAGTTTTGAGCAACTTGATTGGCTGAACCATCTGTCAGTCAACATTACCTGAAGCTATCAGGATGTACTTAACAGGAAATATTTCAAAAGCTGGGATAAGAAGACAGGTGACCACCAGTCACAAAGACAGACTGATCCAGCTGAAAGCAGGAGGTTTGATTAAAACGATTATCATTCTTTTTCCCATCTTTTCCTCCCATCTCTTCTACTTCCTGTCCACCACTTTTCCTCCATTGAGTCTACACCCACTACTTTCCACCTCACTTCTTTCACATATTCATTCCCATCCCACACACAGGTTTTTACTAGTCTGCCAATTAGGCCACTGTTATTGGCTTCTGAAGACGTTTCCGTCCTCCACTTATTCTGACTCGTCTTCGTGACTCTCTTTGGGATCGTGCCTTGGTTCTTCTCCCACTAGCAGATGCCACACCTCAGGATATAAAAATAACATCTCGATCAAGCCAGTTCATTTTTACTGTGTGAGTGGTAGCATAATATTTGATCTGGTCTGAAAAACAAGACAAGTTTAGATATTTTCCCAACAGGGCTGGTCATGGTTTTAATGCCAGTAAGTAATTCAAGCTGGTTGGATCATTATAATGTCTAACTTCAGGTTAATCTATTTTCTTTTCAAAGAAATGTCTTTGAAAACCATCAAGGAAAATAGTTTGGGAACCACTGATTTAGAATATCTCTTTTGAATCTTGGCACTTCCAGTTACTGGGATTTTTTCCCAAAGTAAAACTTCTCTACGATGGGTTCTACTGGTGTACAGCAGTCTTTAGGGGTGCATTCACACCAGGAAAGTCCACTAGCCTCGGTACGATAGGGGACTCGGTTCAGTTGGGGGATGCAACATTCAACATTCACAATTCCCTAAACGAAGCGACTTTCTGAGCAAATGGACTAGGATCGAGCCAGAAAGGCTGGTGTGAATGCGCCCTAAGTCCTGCCACAAATGTTCTGATTTTGACTTTGACTCGGCCATTCCACATTTTTCCCTTTGCCGAGGTTCATTGTTCTACTGGAAGCTGAATCTCCATCTCCATCGTGACCAGTTTCCAAACCCTTGCTCAAAAGAAACATTCCCACATCATGATGCTGCCACCACCATGCTTCCCTGTGGGAGTGGTTTTCTTGGAGTGACCACAGTGGTTGCCATAGTGTTTTTCCTTGATGGCTAAAGAGTTCAGCTTAAGTTTCCTCTGACCAGAAGATCTTCTTACAGATGTTTATGGAGTTTCCTACATGTTGTTTGGTAAACTTTGAATGTGCTTTGATGTTTCTTTTTTTCTGGCCTGTCTTCCATAAAGCTCAGCTCTGAGTGTACAGCTTATAGTGGTCCTGTGGGTTGTCCATGAGTTTTGGTGGACAGTCCTTTCTGGGTAGGTTTGTCCTGGTCACATATTCTATTTTGTTATGATGGATTTAATGATGCTCTTTGGGATGTACTTCTCCACAACTTTACCCTCTATCTGTTTGGAAGAGGCTCTTTGCCTCTTCTTTAATGGTGATTCAGACTCTGTGGCCTGGATAATGTAATACAGGGGTGTCCAAAGTCGGTCCTCGAAGGTCCCTGTCCTGCAAGTTTTGGATGTTTCCTGCTGCTGCAGCACCTGAATCAGATTAATGGGTCAACATGCTTGGGCAGCAGTTGACACCAAGCTGTTGAGAAGAGTAATTTATTTGAGTCAAGTGTGTTGGATCATTGAAACATCTAAAACCTGCAGGATTACAGCCCCTCGAGGACCGGAGCTGGAAACCTCTGATGTAATGAAATCCTAGACTGCACACAATACATACTTACATGTCACTTTTATGCTTTTTATATTTAGATTCTTTAAAAAAAAAGTTTATGACTCTTTAAAAAAATATATAATCTCATTTGAATTAATAAGAAAAAAGGAAAAACACCAGGAGGAATGAATACTTTTGCAAGCCGTTGTAAATAATTTCAGATGCTTTACTGTCTTTTTGAGCATAATATTTCCTTATTTCTTGTATTTGCTTGACTGTATTTGGTTAAAAATCATTAATCAGTCAATCCCTCTAAAAAAAAAAGATTGTAAATGAGTCTTGTATTTCTGAACATTAATGATACAGCCAGGCTGTAAGTCAGGAGCAAGAGGACTTTTCTGTCAGTCAGAGGGTTCATGGGCAACATATATGAACGCTGAACCTCATGTTGCCTCTAATGTGTGTTTAATTTGTAAAAAAAAAAGCACATCATAGGCTGTAAAAGTGTATAGAGACTAAAAAGTGCCAGCATCATACCCTGGATGTCACCGTTGGTTCCGTGTGCCTTCATTGTTTATCTGCAGTGACATCTAGTGGTCATTTTATGAACTGCAACATCGTCCACATCATAATTTAGACTTTTAAGAACTGATTTCTGGGCTCTAACGGTCTTTGACAGGAGCAGGGATGGAGAACTTTCAGCTTTTTTAGCAGCTGTTTTCATGACATGAGCAGTAAGATCACAGAAAAGGACTCCATGGATGTTAAAAGGCTTTTTTCCAGCCTAACACAGCGGAAAGGTTCTCATAGGTTGTGTACTTAAAATCTTTAGCCCAACTTTTTAAAACAAAGAAGGTCAAATCTTAATTAACAAACAATGTTTTATTTTCTGATCTTTTAAGTTACCCATGACAGGACTGAATGTCTTCATTCTGGAATTTGGGTTGTCATGGCGCAGCATCCCATCAAAAAATGCAGTTTGAATTGAGGATTGCTGCAATCTTTTACCTCCGGCAAGTTCTTTGATTTCACCTTCACGAAGACGGTGAGAGGATTTTACCTTCCTGGTAGTTTCAGCTGGATATTTGGGCTTTACTTGGATTGCATTGTGAATGATGTGGAAGGTGTTACTTTAATGTAAGCCCTCTGATGGTCTCATTATCCTCCTGGATCTTGGTTTTAGGCCCAATCCCAGACCCATCCTTTGTCTGACTGCTTGGCCTTATCCCTCCATTTTGCAGGGATAAGGAGCCAATTTCCTTTTGAGGATAAAGGAGTAATGGTCATCTAACCCTTCAGCATGGGTATTGGTGGCCATTTGGATGGCTATGACCGCTACCCCTTCTCATCTAGAGCCTTTGAGCCGGAGACTGGTCTCAGTTGGAGTTTCATGACGGTTAAATATAAGATAAACTTTATTAATCCTGAAGGAAATGAGCAACCAAATGCAATAAAAGTATAGTTTTAAGGATATGATGAAGACTTATATTTAACGCTTCTAACATTCTAAAATATGCCGACTTTAGCTTAAAAAATTTGCAGACACCTGTTACAGAAACCCATACCTGTGTCCTCTTTCCTGCAGATTTACATCAGAATGCAACAAGGCTCCATGAGGCTTTACTTCTTCCTCCTCCTCCTCCTCCTCTGCACCCATTTCCCAACCTCTGACCTGGAGGAGGCAGACGAAGTACCAGTGGAGGTGATCGCTGACAGCTCCCCCTGCAGCACCACCTGTGGGCTGGGGATTAAAACCCAAACCCTCTGTTTGCTTAAAGACAGCAAGAAAGCACTGGAAAAAAAAGTGAAGAGGAAGGATGGAACAAAGGTACCAAATTCCAATAGATTTTCCTTCCCTCATTATTTGTCTGAGCTACAACGACATGACCGGCAGGGTAGTCATGTATGGAAGATTATACTGAACAACGCGTATGAAGCCTTATTTAATAACTTATATTTATATCTTTTATTTGGGTAAGGAGAAGATCCAAGTTGGTCTTCCTCCAGATTTTAGTCTTAAATCTGAGAGGGTACAAAAAGGGTCAGGGGAAAGTGATTCTTAGACTTTACTCTTATTCTTTATGTGCACATATAAGGACCCCAACTGTAAAAAGGTAAGCAGAGCCTAGCCTTTTTTTAAAAAAACAAAAGAAAAACTTGGTATTTAATGACAATAACTGTTATTTTATCTTTATTAGGAAATCTCTGAGTCCAAGGTGTCAGAGGAGTGTCGAGTGCATAAGGTAAAGTGTCTGGAGATGTGGCAGTGTGGGCTCAGGACAATAACCGTGACGACAGGACAGAAAGTGGAGATCGATTGTCTGGGGGAGGTCATGGAGGCGATGGGGAGGTTCTCCTGGAGGTGAGGAGGAGAGACGACCGACACTATGCTTTTCCAACTTTCTCTTTGTTTTTCCTTTCCATAATAATACATCATCTATCAACATCCGCTTACAATTCATCCACCGTCCTACACCCCCCCATCCATCCTGTCAGGTCTAGCTAAATTTACCAAGCTAAGTAGAGAAGTGAAAGATGTCACAGTTGATACAACTGGATGAATGAAATCCAGCTGCAGCTGCAGGGGATTGTGGGAGAAAATTATTTGCTTCATTTCATAAAAGGATGCACCGGTGTTTTCCTGAGCTGAAGGGGTTAGTAAAAGGAAGCATCTTTCCTTCCCCAGGAAGTAGCTGGGGGGGGGGGGGGGGGGGGGGGGGGTGTTTTGGTCTGACTGTGGAGCTGATCCCATCTAGGAGCAAACCAAAAGGAACAAGTTGGATTTGTTTACATTTAAGACGTCAGATTTCAGCATGATGTTTTCTACTGTGGCTCAGGGTGTCATGGCGCTACGCTCCAGGAATAATCAGCTCCGATGACTCCCTGTTCGATCGCTGGGAGGCTCCTCATCTGGACCGAGTGATTCTGGACCCAGTTAGAGAGGAAGATGCAGGTAAACACACGATGCACCCTCACAGAGTCGGGATGCTTCGCCTCATTTTTAGGGGTCAAACTTTGGAAGGTAACGGAGGTTTGTGGTTAGAGATGCTGTTTAGACTTTCTGAAGGTAAATTGTTTTCCTTTTAGCTCAGAAACCTGTTGTTGTGATTGTGTGATTGTCTGCATTTTCACTTTAAACACGAAAAAGTTAGAGAAGACATTTTGGAGAAGTTCATTTTTCTTTCAACAGTACGATGACGATGGTGATGAAGTCAGGGACAAACAAAGCTAAAAACAGGTGTAAATCAGACTATATGGAATTATTGATTCAGTGAATAATGACTGATATCACAAATTCGGCCTAAATCAATAAACACCCTCGTTAATATTCCTCGCCGTGTGAGATTACCAGCAATCTGGACTCATGATTGGTTGGGATGTCACAATAAACAGTATCTGTGATAACTATGATGTAAAATATGTGACAGTTTTTTTTAATTGATCATTTTGTAAACATAGCATTTGTTGTTGTACTAGCAGAGGGACTAAATCTCATCTAGAAACGTGCAGACACATGTTAATTTTCTAAAGGATGAATGATCAGGATAGTACTTTAAGATGTACTTCATACTGGTGGTGATCCATGCAGGTCTGGAAAGACATTTCCATGCTTCTCTAATGACCTGCCAATCACCTGAGGAGGCACCTGGGGTGTCCAATCAGAGGTGGCCACTGCCACACTGGTCACACCTGTCCTGTAGTTACGCCCCTGCTGTAGTGATAATGATGATGATTATCTTTTAATATTTTAACGGTTTAATGCCGCTTCTTCAGCACTATGTTCTCTCAATTTAAGAAAGTTAAATAATTTTATACTAATTTGTAGTTTAATTGTTTCTATTATTTAAAAAAGATTTGTTTTCATTTTTTCTATTTAACTTAATCATTAATATACTTTGTTATTATTTTAAAAGCATTCATTTCAAGTTTTTATCTTCATGAGTTATGTTCATATTTCATATTACTGTTGCCATGGTGATTTTAATACATACTATACAATTGTTGGATTTTCCGGGGCAAAAAGCATCCATATTGATAACAATGAAAAATAAATCAATGTTAGTGTATCGAATGCTAAACTATTGGTCCCTAAAGCGAAGCAGCCTGCACATAAATGTATTATGTCTAAATCCACGACTTCTATCAACCCACTAACTAACCGAGTCATTTTCAGGCACATATCGCTGTGACGTCCAGGACACCAACTACCGCCGAGTGAAGCGGGTTTACTGGGGCGTCCGAGTTTTACCCACTGGGGTTCTCAATCTGGACTATGACGGTTCTCCGGCCCAGTGGGACCAGACAGAAACCCAACAGAAACTTACTGCGCTACATCTGGGAACTGGGAGACTTCTTCTTTATGCTGTATGGTTTGATAAGAACAGTACACATACATGGCTGTTAATAATGATGCTGTTTCCTCCAGCAGGCAGATTTAAGTCTAATTAACCAGCAGGTTGATGATCAGACTGACTTGCAGTGTATTTGTTGTGTGTAAACACACAGGTGGGGATCAGTCTGATCCTTGCAGGAGGCTGGGCTGGACTTCTAGGCCTCTACAGGAGACTGAGGATGAGACAGAGAGAAAAATGAAGCCATCACATGTTTTATATCTGGACGTCTCCGTCTAGCACGCTTATTTCACCCAGTGTAAAGTTGGAAAATAAACATTTGCAAACTGAGTTTAAAGGTTGATTTAATTTAAAAACAAATGTTACAAATATTAAATATAGAGATAAGCTACAAAGATTCATCTCTACTAACAGTGGAAATATAGTCACTCATAGTTTTTGGTAAATAAATTTACAGCAAAGTTCAAATGAAATTTAATCACTTGTTTAAAAAACTTGCACTTTTACTTTCATGTAAAAAAAAGAAACTCTTTTCCCTCCAATGCTCTGAGTAGACTGTGGCCATTATCATCTCTGGCACAGAATACAATGTCAGAGCAAATATTTTATTAAGTAAAAGCAAAAAGCAAACAGAGCTGAGCTTCCCAGTTGGACTTTGAACCATTACAGACAATCAGCCACTAATAACCCCCCCCCCCATAAAACAGGACTGTGGTGTTTATTCAACTCTCTAATTTCCCTAAAACCAAACAGAAAGTTTAACCAAATCTGATTTTATTTATATAACACTTTTCATACCAGAAGAGCAGCGCAAAGTACTTAATAATTGTAATTAAATATCAAATCTTCACACACCTGACCGGATTAAACACACCTAATCATTCACACTATCTCACGCACTCATACACCACAAATAAGAAAATACACTTCTAACCTCTGATCTTCTATTCTATGGCTCGTGGATCTAAAACATATTTTATAACCCAAGAGAAACGACGCAATTCTTAACCAAAGAGACACACCAAAACAAAACACTAGGCCCTAAAAGGTTACTTGGACCTGGGCCCCGCCCAGGAAAGGACGGACCCTTTATGGTACCTGAGCAGCTGTCTTCAATCTGCCATCAACACCAAGGCCTGCAACACAAAACCAAACCCACAGGAGCCCACAAGAGGTCTGAGCCTTTATCAATCATCGCTTTAAGGTTTTTTCAAAGGATGAAAATCAGATTTCATGCCAGGGCCATTGTCATGCTTCTGGCGTTTTTATTCTAGTCATGTATTTTTGGGTTCCTGCTTTATTTTGTAGTTTCCTCCCTTGTGGTTTCTGGTTGGTTTCATGTTCATTAGCTCACCTGGTTTGCTTTTGCTCATGCACTTCACCTGTTCCTCATTGGTCCCTCAGTGTATTTACACTCCACTTTGTTTTGTCAGTTTGTCCTGCCATAGCTTCGTGTCCTGCCTGTCTTGAGTAATTTTGCATTAAACTTACATCATTGCATTCCATCTGCCTTTTGGGTCCTTTCCTCCACGCTCACATTGACAACTATAATTAGATTCAATGGACAAAAACGGGATAGGAATGATGCAATAACAGAAACATGGTGCAGAATCTGTTTTATTTATTCACTATGATCTTGGTATTATTCTTAACTTACTGTTTATTGTTTTTTACTACGCACCTAAAAGATTGCACTTTTTTTAAAAATTAATTGTACTCATACAATGACAGTAAAGGAATTCTGATTCTTTAATTAAACAATTTATTCTGGAAGAAGAGTGGTGACGCCTCAGTTTGCCAGAGGGACTTTTCACTGAAGACATTTTGACATGACGCTGCTAAATAAGGGATAATGGAGGAGATGGATGCAGCAGCAGTCGGGTCTCACTTTTCTATCACTTTGCCACCAAGTATGAGGAAAAATCCAGCATAATGTCAAAGATAAGCCACTGAATCCTTTAAAGTCATTCTGGCTTTGTTGCATGATAATATCCATCTTGCAGCAGACAGGATGTCTCATTATTGGGGTGGTGTTCAACAGAACTCCAGTAGGTGGCAGCGTTGCTTCATGTAGCTTCATGTAGCACTTCCTTTACAACCATCCTGAGTAATTATCACCTCCAATATCAAAACCAGCTCGCATGACAGGACCCAGCTGCCCTGCTGACACAAGCTTTTAAAGAGCAGGATACAGATCAGAGTCTTCTCTAAAACACCAGGCTGCACCTAAATGGCTTTTATTACACCTATTATACTACATAATTATACTGGTTACAACCCAGATGGACCCAAAGACTCAGCAAGAGGATAGTTTGCTTTTAGATTCAATGGAGAGACAAAGGAGGACAGATGTCAGATTTCTGATGAACAAACTAAGATTTGCTCCATGCACACACGATTATGTAGCAAGAACTTTAAATTAAATTTTAAAAAATGCTGTTTGTTCATGTAACGAAGCTGTGGTTAAAGGTTTAAGAGCCACATGTCAAGATTAGATGGGCATCATGTCATGGTCAGCGTTTCTAAGACGGAACCAGTAAAGCCTCCATAGAAAAACAAGCTTTTCCAACAAACAGCATCATGAAGAATCGCTTCCACAAGCAAATTCCAACCAATCAGATCAATTTGTCCATGAACAGGATGAAGCATCTCCTTGTACGCCACCGCTAGCTGCCGGTGGGGGAGGATGGTTCCTGTTGTAATCTGCTGAAACAAGCCTCGTCAGGTTCAGGATCATGCTGTAATAGATGAGGACGAGGTTGGGGAACAGTTGCATGACATCGAATTAGGGCCATCGTAGGTTTACAAGTAAAACAGAGTTACTGAGGAGGCGGGGATTTTATAGTAAATAAAGATTGAAGTTGCAAATTCATGAAAAAACTACATTAATAATAACATTTTGAAGCAATAAATGAGTGTATTTTTTCTCTGAATCACGTTTGCATCACTTATCATAAACAGGAAGTCGGGCTGAGGTGCACCAGTATGGTCTCTCTGCTCTGTACTGAACTAGAAGTCCCACTGGAGTTTAAACTGGGTTGTCTAACTAGCAGAATTAGCTCATCAAAATAATACGGCGATGACTCGGCCAGTCGGGACTACTCCACTCACAAAGTCCGTTAACCATGTGGACATAATGCCTGATCCAAGGGCCTGGTGAGCCAGTGTCATTCCCTGAAAACAGCGTTTTTTTTCTTTGTAAAGTGAACTCATATTTTCAAAAGAAGATAGATAGATAGATACTTTTATTGATCCCCTAAGGGAAATTGTGATGTGTTAACATTTATTTCAAATCTCTTATCGACATGATAGCATCACACAGTTGCTGCACATCCATGATGAGAATCTCCCGTTCCACCACATCCCAAAGGTGGAATATNNNAGTGACCTCATTGATCTGAGCTTTGTGACATGGTGCATCATCCTGCTGGAAGTAGCCATCAGAAGATGCTCCACTGGTACAACAGGGCCCGTCTGCGTCAAGGTTCAGAGATGCTATTCTGCATATCTTGGTTGGGACCAGTGCTGATTGGACTTCTTGTTGCCTTTCTATCATCTCCAACCAGTCTGCCCATTCTCCTCTGGACTCCAGGATATTTTCTCTGTAAACCCGAGAGATGGTTGTGGGTTAAAATCCCAGGAGATCAGCAGTTTCTGAACCATGCATGTTCAAAGTCACCTTTCTTCCCTTTTGACCCTGTTTTCATGACTAAACGCTGCCATGTGATTGGCTAATTAGCTGTTTCATGTACCTAATAAAATGTCAAATGACTGTATCTAGTCAAGTTTTTTGACAATAAGAACCAGTGGTGTCCTTGGGTTCCAACTTTTTGTCTATAATAATATTTCTTTTTATAAACCTAATACGTGTTTTTCTGCAGCTCAGTTTGCAGCCATGTGGTGAAATAATGAGCATCTGTGGAGCAACAATTCAAATAAATATCTCGACTTGGATCCTATTTTTGGATCCATTTATAGAATCAGCTGGACCAGTTTTAGTTCAAGTACATTATCTCCGATGTTATTATTGGAGCTTCTACCGACTAAGGGAACGAGTCGGACGGCCGCATGATCAATCAGGTTATTTGTGTTATTTTGGGAGGAGCCACCGCAAATGAAAGACTCCAGGGAAATAACAGAAATGCAATTATGATGATATGGTCTCAGTAATTCATTCATTTCCTCGGTGAACTTTCCTGTCTCGGCCCTGAAGAACGTCATTTCCCTTTTACGTGCTTAGTTAAAACATCAGCTTGACAAATGTAATTGCTTTCCAAGCACTGCCGATTCAATCACTGTTCCACTGCAGCATCAAAGAACATGATACTCATGGTAATGCTGCCTTTGGATCTATATATGGGTGATATATTTGTAATGAGCTTCTCACAAAGCATTCACAATAATAACAAGGAGCTCAGATGTGAGATATTTATGAAGCTCATGGTGAGCCCGGGGGAATGAGATCATTACTTATTTTAATTGTTGTAGCTCCCGAAATTGAAAATTGAGATGACCTTTGATCTCCTTTCCTCTAAAAACATCCGCTGAATATTCATCTAAAGGTCCACTTACAAGAAGTTCTCATTTGAAGTCATTGTTTGATGCTTCTGTCTCAGTCGGTCACCATGATTTACATCCATCCCTTCAAAAAGCATCACTTCATCTGCAGAGCAAAAGGTTTTATCATCCCTCAGACCTGCCACAGTTTCAGCTAATGTAAACATTTGTCTACCACTTGTGTGGGAGGAGTCTGAAAATTAAACTGTCAACAAAAATGTCACTTTGGAAGTTTCCTATTAACCTTTTCAAAGCTGAGGTCCCCCACCTGCAGATGATACCAAGCTGTACCAAATGCTCCATCTGTACTTATTTTGTTTCCCTTTTATCAGAGTTGCAGAAATAATAGACTGTGTTCTGATTTGATACACTCTAATCCTGGATTAGTTGAGTTTACTAGAGATTTGCATGGAAACCTGCTGCCTTAAAGCAGTTTTTACAAACTAAACATGTCAAGTTGTATCAACATAGGTGACTGTTAGACTTTACTCAAACCCATTAGTTCACCTAACTCAATGTCTTTACACCCTTAGTGGTTTGAACTAACTCTTTTAAACCAGATGCACATTGTTTAGTTTCCCCAAATAAAGACTGAATCCCATTTACTCCGTTTCATGAAAAAGACTGAAGACTCCATTTGTTCCAAATTTAGTGTTTGACTAAGTTAAAAGTTTCCTAAGAACTTTGTATTACATGCACGCTCACAAATTCAGACTTTTATGGCTTAATAAGGTCTTGAACTTGTATGAGATGTAGAATCTGGATATGATGATGTGCAAACTGACATCCAGATGTATGGAGATACATTAAATGCTGAGCATGGATGGTTATGATGGTGGTTTTACTGTGGGACACCAGCAGATCTGTGGATGGGATGGATGGAGGGGCTCCTCCAAGAAAGGGGCAGATTTTTTATAGACTATAAAGATTCTGGTCAGTTGACTCCAATTTGCTTGGCAAACATTCGACTTCGTAGGTACAGTGTGTAAGATTTACTGACATCTAGTGGCGAAGATGGGCATAGCGTAATTGTGAATGTACGGTGGTCGTCAGTGGCCAAAATTCTTCCATAACCCCTTATGCAAGGGATTGCTACACTCTAAAAGAGAGTGCAGCAACCCTCTTCCCAGTATGTCTGACGGAAGTTAATATGTGGACAAGTGAGTGACGTAAGGAGAGTAGACCCAGCTCTGTTCAAAGCTTGAACACTTCCTCAGGAGATCAATAATTTCAGGCCTGTGCACAAACTTTAAATTAGATACTTCAAAAACTCACAGAATTGAAAGGCATGGTGGCTACTGCCAGGAAATGACATCCGAGTCAAGTTTAGATAAACAGAATGAATTCCCAGGGACGTCCGCTGCTTCTACCATTACTTTAACTCAAGGTCGTGATAATAAACCAAGACACAGAGTATTTCAGACACGTGGATATAAACCTTCCTTTTATCCCAAGTCATAATAACGCCTTACCAGGCAGCATCTCGTTAATTTGCAGCTTTCAGGGCATGAAGCCTCGTCTGAAAGAAGTAAGTTAGTTGTAGCATCCTCATAAGAAAGGATTTATCTTCAAAGCTTAATCAAAACAGACGGCGCGTTGAAGCTAGCTTTGCTGCAGAAACATAAGAGAGAACCACCAGATGATCATACACAGCACACAAGCAATTCCCTGTCATCCCTTTAAATGTGATGCCCACACTTTTTTAATTTGCTTGGAGTCCCACGAGTGGCAGAGAAGTCCAGAGTAGCTGATTGATTCACCCTGGCTGAGCCCAGCTTGCATCATTCTAAGTAACTTTCTTTTTATTCTGCATCTGAATTAGTGGGCTCTCTCACCATGTTGCTTTGTTTTGTTGCTTCTTTGTTTGTCGGATTGGCTCATCTCGTCTCATCTCGGTCTGCGTCGCTGGGATTTGGATACGATACGCCACGCAGTTCACAGTGTTGGAAAAACAAGCCGTGTTATCTTTCCTGTGGCTTAAATAGTTCATGAGTAATTTCAGAATGTCAAGGATATTGAGTAAGCTCCCGGTCATCCTCACTTAATCACTCTTAATCTGAGTCATCGCAGCAATATAAAGAAATGTGATGACTCAAGTACCAGATCATTGACAAACAGTTTTTACTTCATTAATAAAAATAAATGAAAAATGCTTTATTTATCCCCTGAGGGAAATCATAAGGTTGATTTTTGCAGAAAAAATCTCTTTATGTTGTTTTTTGACAGCCTTCGTCCATCATCTACTGCTTATCTGGGGTCAGGTCGCGGGGGCAGCTTAAGCAGAGAAGCCCACACTTCCCTTTCCAAGGCCACTTGGAACAGACAACCTGAAGAGGGAAGTGTTTTGGCTGCTTGCATCCACAATCTTGTTTTATTTTGGATACTATCCACAGCTGCTGACCGTAGCCGAGGACAGAAAAGCTTCAGAGCTTCGGCTTTCAGCTCAGCTCCTTCTTCACCACGATGCTGACTTCTTTCCTCACTCCTGCACAAGACCCGAGATACTTTAACTCAGTAGTTCTCTAACTTTAAAAAAAAGAAGTGTATATTAAATACTGGTATGGCATTTTAATTCACATTTTTGCACTTAGAATAATCAGTCACAAACAAACGTTTAATTGTTTATTGAATTGTATAATAATGTGATTCTGTCTTCCAGATACCTGAGAAAAGTCATTAATAGGTGAGTCGTGCTCACCTGTCTGGTGTTCTTTCCAGGGTGCTCAGGCAAATGCTTCCCAGGGACCTGAGCACTCTTTAAAGGTTCCTGGAGAGGCCATTAGATAAGTGTGTGTGTGTGTTGGTGTGTGAGGGGCTAGACTGCTGCACAACATTATGGTGTGTAAAGCTATGGACTTATTTTTATACAAATAAAGTATTTTTGTATTGGAATCCTGTTGGTCGTGTGACAGTGTGGGTCCTGTCACTATGCCTCTGATTGATCATGTGCCCTGGCTACTTGGCCACAGGGATATCCCTT
>JAOXYM010000014.1:1464151-1477536 GCA_028567055.1 Leptatherina wallacei | reverse complement strand
AGTTTCTACTGGTCTTACTGGGAGACTAAACTTTTTATTCTGCTGATGTTTCTGAGATGGTAAAAAGCTTCTTAGTGCTGTCCAATAACCTAAAGAAGATTGTTATGCAAACAGATAAAAATGAAAGCATGATGCAATTCTGACAATTTGTTGTTAAATGTCAGGAAAAACAAACTTTCTCAGCCCTCACTTCAAAGTTTAGAAAGTTTGATTTATTTTCTTGCGAGTATGTCTAACAGGATGTAGTTTTTACTGCAGAAGACAGGATTAAAAACAACTACTTAGCTCTGTTGGGAGAAAATTTAATTAGAGGGGCTTTAATTTCATATTTAATAGTTGCAAAAGACGTATGCAATGAGAGAAACTTATGGCTGGCTGATTATGAATAAGAATTAGCAACAGCTCAGAAATGAGTCAAGGCCTGTCGCTAGTGTCAGTGATGTGGGGAAAAAAAAGTGATGGCAGTTGTGTATGTGGAAAAATGTGGAGCTTAAATAAGAGGCTATGGAATTTTGTTTGCAAATATGATCCTAAAGTTTCAGGCGTACGAAGGGTGTATTTATTTATGGCGCATCAGAGCAGCGTTGAGGTTCTTGCGTGATGCTTGAAGTCCTTGCATGTTAGTATGAATGTGCTCCGCCTGCCAATGTGAGCCCGAAATGTGATGGCATGTCTCGGACTCTCTGGCCTGTCACTGAAAGGGCCAATTAGTGACATTATCAACAAGGCTCCAGCTGTGGCTCCCACTAAAGGAAATTAAATCCTTCACTCTAATCTCAGATGTTCCTCAACATTTTCTCTAACCTTCTCTTTAAGCATCCGTGTGCAGACGTTACAGGAGAATTTTTGTATAATAAATAAGTTTTTGGATGGAAAATTGTCTTGCCTGTCAAAAGTCGTACGTTTTTAATAATAAAAATAAATGATGGCATGAGCGTAATTTAATTTCCTACAAAAAGACAAGTTAATTTAAATCTAAATCTTTTATCAAAGATTTGCATTTATTTCATTTATTATTGTTTTTTTAATCTATCTTTTTGGGAATGGTGTCCATTTACCAATTTGTCTGGAATTGTATTCCTGCAACTATAATGTTGCTCCAATAAAACTATGAATCTCATGAAACTTTATATTTTTACCTCCTTGTTTAAGCATCACGCTGTTGTTCATATGTGAATATTTCCCCTTTCTGTTTTAATAGTTTCAATAAACATCTTTATATTTCTGTCATTGTACTGACCTGCCAGCAAATGTCAGTCAGTAATGTGGACATAATGAAGGAGACGTGATTAATGTGAAGAAAATATAATTGTAGCTCATCTTCGCCTTAACACGAGACACTTTAATTTAATTCTGCTTCTTTTGTTCAGCAGTTCTTTTTTTAATTGAATTGAATTGAATAGAACCACAAGTGTGTATCATCGTCTTAATCAGTTAGCATTGTGGCTATCATGGTGAATCCATTCAGCTGTGCAGATTTCTGCAGGTTCCAACGCATCCCTGAAGAATAAGCTGCTCACAAGATTCTGTTTGTTAAGTAATGAAAGTGCCACTAGTTTGGGAAGTGGTTGCATATCTTTACTCTGCACCACAGTTTATCATCACTCTCACTACATGTACAACAAGAGGACTTATTTTCGTTCACATGCTCCAAATCAGCAAAGAGGTAAATAAATGTGTTGAACTAAGAAGGCTTCACTGTCATAGAGTAAAAAACAAAAAGTCCTTCTGAGCTTCTGGAGCTCAAAGCGCTTCTCTACTCTGTTCTTTAAAATGTTTATTGGAAAACAGGGTATTTCATTGGTTTTGCATCACACTGTATGTCAGTCATAAGACACGTGTTGATGGTGTAGTTTGTGTGGCTCATCTCTTATTTTCTCCAGCTAATCCCCCGCTGCCATGCTGAAATGAGTGTCTAAAAAAAAGGGACTAATTTCACCTTAATCACTGAGTGGAATAAACAGTTTCAGCAGTTTTTCTTCTGAATCCTTGTGGCCAGGCAAAAAGATTATTTACAGACTCAAAGGCTCTCTGCAAATCCTGAACTTTGATGTTCTTCTGCCTGCAGCAGATTGAAGATTGATGTTCCTCTTATTCAGGCACGGTGGCTTGTAATACTCCCAAACTAAATGATTCTACAGAAGCCCTTTTTTTTATATTCATGATGCGTGTTGTCGTGGAGTTGGATGAAGGATATTTGAATGTAATGCCAAGTCCACTACTTAAATGAGAAACATCTGATGTTAAAATTAAAGGTTAGAGCACATAACCAGAGGGTAATAGATGGATGCTGTTATAATTGGCTCTTACCCAAGCGTTGCAGTCTGTACAGCCCAATCATACTTAGAAAGAATGGATTACTTCTCTGCTCCTTCCTATGACACCCTCCGGCCACTTTATTAGGTTCATCTGTTCGGCAGCTCATCACATCTAGTCATGAAGACATGGTTCAAGTTCAAACTGAGCATCAGAATAAGGAATAAAGGGAATTTAAATGGATTTGAATGTAGCATGGTTGGTGGTCTGAGTATTTTCTGAGTATTTTTAGTATGTACAGTAGATTTTAAAGTGCTTGTTAAAAGCCAAGGTACTTGCTGAGGCTGCTGGGGGGCGTCTCACGGTGCATCGAGCACTTTCCTCCACTCCTCTTTGCTCATTATTTCCTATAAAACACAGGACTTTTTTGTCATTAATGTGTGTTTCTCATTTTTCTCTCTCAGCAGGTATCCCTGGTTTACAGTGATGGTGCTATGCCGATCCTTCTTTCATGTCCTCTCCATCCACAGCCACTTAATCCCCGTTCTTCCTGGTTCTGCTGTACTCGCTGTACTCCAATTCTCACACAGTCACCACATCTCAATCCAATATTTCATCTTTGGGACGTGGTGGAACGGGAGATTCTCATCATGGATGTGCAGCAACTGTGCGAAGGAAGAAGGGGTCCAACCGAGTACTGCAAGGTGGACTTAATAAAGTGGCTGAGTGTAAATAATTCCATGTGGTTTTTCACCCGGATCCCTTTATTCTTATCAGTTCCTAGAGTTGGTTGTCCAGTGCATGTGCACAACTGACACTTGGATGGACTCAGGGTTGTCAATGAATTGAATTAATCAAAACAATTACAACTGTCTCTGATTATTTGTTGGCAAGGTTTTCTTTAGACAGAGGTGCCCAAGTCCGGTCTTCTGAATCAAATGGCTGAATTCCCTCATGTGCATGTCATCCGGCTCTGCAGACGCCTGGTAACGAGTCATTCATTAGATTCAGGTGTGTTGGATAAAAGCTGCAGGATAGTAGCTCGTAAGGACCAGACTTGGGGGGAAATAAAACAAACTGCAGGGTTTATTTTTTGCTCATAGTACTTTTCAAAATGTTATTTTTCAAAACTCTTGTAATTCACCTTTTTTAATTCTATCATATAAAAAAAGGAAAGTTGTGCAAAATGATTAATTTCTTCCTCTTGTGCAGTCAGTCGCTTGTCTTGATAACTCCATTTAAACTGCATCTTCATGGTTACAAGGCACAGCGGATGCAGCAGTAGGATTCTACTTATGGTACATTTGATTCAAAAGCATGTGGATTGAATTTATTATCCACAATTTCCATGCATAACATATTTCTACCTGGTTTCAGAGGGTCCTGAATGTAATCATTATTCTGACATGTGAACATGTCTGATCGTGTTAGGTTATGGCTTGTTGTAGCGTGTATTCCTCTATTATTGCTGCTTGAGTTGGTATTGTAAATCTGTGACCATTCATTCAATAAAAAAGTAAATTCCTGATGAATAACAAGTTAAAGCTAATAAAGAGATAAAGCTGAGGGTTTAGAGAGAATGAGCTGAGAGCCATGGAGGTTTTACCAGCAATCAGGATGCAGGTTCAACCTATAAATCATCTGGTAAATGCTCGTTAAGGAGACGGACGGTGCCATTCAGACAGAGGAAGAATGGGAATGAGTGGAGGGAGGGAGGGAGGGAGGGGTATGTGGGGAGATAAATAAGGACTGAGGAAGTTCCATTGATGGACAATGTATGAGCATGACCACACAGACAAACAAGGACGAGAGGGACCGAGAGAGCAAGATGGTGAAGGCAAGAGGGGGGGAAAAGGGATGAGAATGGAATGAAAAAGAAAACCAAGCTTGGATGTTGAAAAGGCAGAAACAAAAGAGAATGTTAAAATGTTAATCTCTTTAAAAGAAAAGAGCTAGAAATATGGCTGTTGACCCGAACATACGTTGATTCACCCTTCCTCTAAAATTTATTGAGATTTATTGAGTTTTACTGTAACTTCAGGCTCTTCTGAAGACCCATTTGTTTATTTTTGCCATGAAGATTCTGCACAGACCAGCTGATGATTATCAGTACTTCAGTGTTTCGTGTCAGCAAACCCTCAGAAATGCTGAGCAGCACACAACAGACTGCATTCCTTCCCTTTGAATTTCTTTATCTTATAACCTACACGGCTCTTCTTATCCTCATTCATTTGCTGTTTATTACACAGGTCTGAATGCTTGTTCCTTTTGGAAAAACATACCATAGTTCAAAGTGATGAGGACAAAATTTTACTAACAACGCAGACAGCGGTAGATCCATCCATCCATTTTCTATCACTTGTCACTTCCCTTGGGATCAATAAAGTATCTATCTATCTATCTATCTATCTATCTATCTATCTATCTATCTATCTATCTGGAGTGTCCCACCTGTGGATCCCCTCGGAAACAGCAACCAAAGGTGGAGGAGTGTCCCATCCCGGGACCCTCTCAGAAACTGGAATTCAAGAAGAAGGCGTGGTGTCATCTGCAGGAACATGGAGCAGGGGCCAGGCTTGGTGGGAGTGGTGTCAGCAGAGGCTGTGGTACTGGCGGCATGGAAACGATGGACAGGGCGCAGAACGTTGGCCACCAAAGCTGTCGGCGCTGAGGCAGGAGAGCCGGGCCTTCCAGGAAGTGTCCAGATTGCTAATCTTGTTTCCCAGAACGGTGACCTCACTGGTTCTGGAGCTGAAACCAGGGACTATGTATATACACTAACGAGGAGCAGGTGAAGTAAATTAAACCAGGTGTGCTAATGAACGTGAAGTAAAACAGAATGCAATACGACAGGAAAGCAGACAGGACAGACAATGAAAACTTATAGGTCAGTAAAAAAACAATAAAAAACCCAGAGACCATGATGGCTGCAGAGGCTGCACCGATCCGCCTGTCAATCTCCCGCTCCGTTCGTTCCACGCTTGTGGAAAAAGACCCCTAGACACTGAACTCCTCCACCTGAGGCAGAGGACGCTCATTCCTCCTCCAGCTGAAGACCGTGGTCTTGTATTTGGAGGTTTTGATCCTCATTCAAGCCGCTTCACATCTGGCTGCAGATTGTTCCAGTGAGACTTGAAGATCTTGGTCTGATGAAGCAAACGGAACCACATCATCCGAGTCCACCTCACCAGACCCCCTCAGCATCCCGGCTGCACCTAGAAATTCTATCCGGAAAAGTTCTGAACAGAATTGGTGACAAACGGAGGCCTTGGGGGAGTCCAGCCCGAAATCCGACTTCCTGCCAGCAAAGTGGACACCAGTCCCACGGGGACAGAATGGTCTTAATCACAAGGTCTGGTACCCCCATAGTCCCAATGCACTCCCTAAGGGATCCTGGAGGATCCAGTCGAACGCCTTCACAAAGCACATTTATTTGATTTCATGTTTATTTTAAATGAACTTTAATGAACTTTAAGAACTCATTTGGAACTTATTGGAAAAATCATTTCTAAGTAAATAAACATTTTGTCTGAAGGCTTCCTGGTGATATGATGTAATCTAACATCAGTGAAGATAAAAGAGAAGACTGTTGCTTCACTTTATGTCAGTAAGAAGGCAGCTACTCCCTCATTTTGCTTTTTATCCCCCCAATTTTCTCTACTAAAGACAAGCTGTTGACACTTGTGAAGACTCGGTGGGTTGTCTTGTTAAAAATAGCTCAATCTTTCAGCTCTGTCATGCCATGAATAACGCATCTCAACAGCGTGGCCAACCCCCTGCGTCTTCTTCTAGAGGCTGTTGCTCAAAATAAATGGGAAGAAACCTGCTGATTGAACGGAGAGAAGACGGCATGAAAAAGAAACCCGAGCTTCGGTTTCTAACACTTAGAATAAATAATGTAGCAACTATCACTTAGAGAACTGTATCCGTCACTTTTAGAGCTTCCTGTAAACTTCTCTTCAGCATTTAATGGAGGAATTTAGATTTCTCAATAATGGTGAGTAATCTGTGTTTAGAGGTATACAGACTGCCTGTCTCCATCGGCCACCCTGCTGGCACTCGGTAGGGGTGAAACAATACATCGATCTACATCAATATATCGGTTGTATGACATTGTTCAAAAACCAATACAATAACCATTTGTAAAACACTTGTATTTTCGATTTTAAGTTTGGTCTGTTTTTGATTTAAATCAATAGATTTAAAGGTAGGAGATGATTTCCAGGAGCATTTCTTTTACTATTTTGCTTAAAATCCTCTTCACACCCCGATTGCAGCCGGTTAATTAGATGCTCTCACACAAAAATAAAATTTGGACCAGCTGACGGGACTGAAAAAACACGGTCCAATCATTTAAACCGACCCGTTCTAAAAGATTGGATGGTGATACGCCAATCAAACTACCTGTGACATTGTTTCATATCAATCAGTTGATCCTAAATCGAGTTGAAATCGTAACCTGACTGAATTTGAAATATCGGCAAATATCGTATCACCATGCATTAAATCGATATAATATCCTATTATGATCAGTACTGGGTTGGTTTCGCCTTCAGAACTTCCTTAATTCTGCCTTTAACTCCTAATCCTAGGGATCGCTTCGTTACAAGATACTTTTAACACACTTAGGCAACACCTTTAAGACAAGTCCCTTTGTTCCGCATTAATACAGTAGTTTATGGTGGGGCAAAATAATTAAAAACACAAATAAAATAACGTAATAAAAAGGATTTAGAGATGCAGTACAGAAATTTCCCTTTTTTCTCATTCTATTGACGACTTACCCAGCATCATCTTCATCCTACCTGAACTGAAACTCAGCTGCAACTTAATGCAGCGTCCCAGATGTAAAAGTTGTATAGTTCGGTTTCTCAGTCGCGGGACGCTGCTGCTCTGAAAACTGCACATAATATAACATAAAATGCCATCAAACAAGTCTGGAAAGCCCAGTTTTAAGGCCAGAAAGTTACAGAGTGCGTCTTTAAAGTATCAACAGTGAGCGTATATACAAGATGCCTCCCTTGGCAGAGCAAATCTGTCTATCCAGTACAATTTGGCACAAAGATCACGGTTTACATGTCAAGTCACTGCACAGGACAGGGTTAAAAAAAAAGAAAAAAGCAATACATAAAGGCTTGAATGCTTTTTAGGGCTATTATAAGACAATCCTGTTGCATGACGTATTCAGTAAGAGTAAGCCATGTACGCCAATCACACCAGTGATGATAGATAATGGTTTGTAAGATGTCTTTTCTTTCACAGAAGGGCCAATTGTAGTGAACAACAGAGGGTTTTCAGCTCTCCAATGACTGATGGGAGAGCTTTTGCTCACAAGACAGAATGGACATGTTGACTTCCTGACCTTTCGCTGACATGATCTCAGATGGCTGCAAAGATATGTTATAAATCGATCGGGTCTTTAACACTTTATTTCACTTGAAAACAGGACTAAAATGTTAACCATGCACATAAAGCTGTTGATTATCACAGATAATAAAATATCCAGGTAGCTTCTTTGTTTTAAAATGAAACACAATGAAAAGGATCAACTCTGAGACTTTGATGGAGATGCCTCCTCTCTCTACTTTAATAGATCTTTAAGATTTGTATGACCCCCTTTTTTCTCCAGCCTTAACTCTTGGTGTCGTGGATCCAACAAGGTTCTTGGAAACATTTTTCAGAGGTTTTGTTCCATAATGACATGATAGCATCACACAGTTGCTGATAGATGTAGAGGATTGGAGACAGTTCAGCTTGTCACCGATCGCATCCACATGACCCGTGCTCCACATCACCATAACAACCAGATACAACAAATACTCATTACCCAAAATAATACATATACCCCCTCCAAATCATATCAATCGCAATTTACATTCTGATCATGAGCAGCCAAACCAGTACAGCAGCAACATGCTACGTTTCTGATTCCAGAGAAGCTCTTCGTCTGCAGTTAGGTCTAATTCATCCGTTGCAGCACTACGTTATAACAACATGCTTCCCTTGGTAACATGGACATGATGACAGATCTGTGTGCATGTTGGGTGGCTTGATGTTGAGAGGGACGGATGCAGACCAGAAACAAACAAAGAAACTGAGGGAAAGGGCTTTAATGTATCATAATTGATACATAGACTTTCTGAGACATTTTGTATTATTTTATGGTAAAGACTTTGCTCAACATCCTGCAGTATACAATATGATACTTGTCTTCTGCTCCCTAATGGATACCAGGAGGCAGAAGACTACACTACAATCATTTTGACAAGTCACACAGTAATACATGGTAGATTACCCCCCCAAAAAAATTTTGTTAATCTTTTTCCACATTTTGTCAAAAGTCCAAATAAAGATTGGACTTTTCTCCACCATGTTTTATTGGGTTGGGTTTTAAAGGGTTAAAGACAAGCTGCAGGTTTGCAGGAAAAGAACCTGCAGCAACTTCCGGGTCTGATGAATTAAACGTTAAAATCATTTATTTTTCTAGTTTAACTACTTCAAATATTTACTTCAAATCAAAAGTGCAAAAACAGCCTGATTTTAGTTTTTTGTTTCGGATTCATAAATAAAAAACAAGCTGATTATTTATATAATAAATTTGGGTTTTGAACTGAATATTAAAAGAACGATTGAAACACGGACCTGATCTGAACATTAATGGTCAAAGAAAGATTTTCCTTTTTCTGTCCACCAGTTTTTCCACATTAAGAGTTGGACAACAAAATCAAAATGTTTGAAATTTCCAAAGATTTTTAATTCTCATTCATAGCTTCACACGTGTTTTTGTGGACAGCGTCAAGGTCTCTAGAAAATCTTCAGATCTTAGGAAGGTGTTTTCACCTGAAGACAGAAGAGATTGTCTTTATGTTCTTGCTCCAGATCAAATGTAAGCAACACACACACACCCACACACACACCATCGCCAGCACTTCTATCAGTGGAAAAAAAGAAAGTGAGAAAATGGAAGTGCCGGTGGGTCTATTTCCTTTCCTCTCTTCCACTTTACTCTCTCCATCATGTTTTGACCAAAGCTAGGTCTCTGGAGCAAATTGCCTGAGCTGCAACAGGCACACAGACTGACAGATTTCCATGTAACCTGCAAGGGGGACATTATTAAAACCCTAAATTGGCTTTAACTCCCATAGAGATCTCAGTGAGCCTACACCGCAGAGCTCCGTCCATCTTGTACCACTTACATGTGTCACTCTGCTTCATTGTCACTGATTTAATGTCTGCATGTATTAGTGCAACACAGTGAGCCTCTTCCCGCTCAGCTTCTGAACACCACATTATGTCCGTATTACACCGATGATGCGGACTAGGAGAGATTAAACAGCTTGTTGGAATGACACAATTTCAGCCGTAGGAGTCGGGACAATGATAAAGATGATTAAAAAGATGGAAGAATGGTTGTGAGAAAAGAAAGGAAGACAGGCTGGGAGGGCAAAATAAAAGAGTTTGAACTACAGAAAATGTTTGTAGGAGCATATAAAGGGACACTGTCATGTGGAAGACCCAAACACACTCATTCATATGGCTGCAGTTTGGCAGATGGTGCAGCGGATCTGCCACGGACACTCAGGATGAAGCACGAGATGAACCTGACAGCTTCTGCGAGTGTGCATCCTGCATGTGTTTTTTCACAACGGGCAGATGGCAAGCACCGCTAATGAGGACGGCGATGTCTCAGTCGCTCGGATTTCTGATTCAGAGTTTCTCCCATAATGTTGCGTACAGGTGTAGGTCTGCAGAAGACACGGCCAGAGATGCTGAAACAACAGTTTGAAGCCAAAATCAATCATGGCTGGGCCTATTGTTTTTATTTGGGAATAATCTAGATGTAAAGTTATGCGATGTATCAAGAAAAAAATTCCACTTTTTCATTCTCGATTTACTGAAATGCCAAGTTCAAAATCATTTAAGCCATTTAAACCTTTGCTTCAGGGGTTTCGGATGTTTCCTGCTGCAGCACACCTGAATCAGACTGATGGGTCAACATGCTTGGACAGAACCAGGTGTGTTGGATGAGGGAGACATCTAAAACCTGCAGGATTGCAACCATTGAGGACTAAAGCTGGACACACCTACTTTACTTGATATCCTGGGAATCTAACCGTTTTACTTAGGCAGGGGTGTCCATGTCCAGTCCTGGAGAGTTACTATCCTGTAACTTTTAGATGCATCCCTTCTCCAACACACCTAAATCAGATGAATGTCTCGTTACCAGGCCTATGCAGAGCACAATGACATGCATGAGGGAATCCAGCCATCTGATTCAGGTGTGTTGGAGAAGGGATGCATCTAAAAGTTACAGGATAGTAGCTCTCCAGGACTGAACTTGGACACAACTGCACTAAGCAATGATAGGATGATGTGAAGCGGGATGCGAGGAAGGCTGAAGCTCCACATGTTGCAGACTTCACCCTGCTGAGCATCTGAAGTTCACTAAAGGGGGGAAATATATTAATAATGCAGTTTTTATACACTATGGCTGAAAGATATGTGGAAAAATGAAACATATGTTTACCACCTGTGATGTGTAGTTTGCATTAATTGTATGATGTATCAGATGAAGTCATTCTGGATCCATCCTCTAAATAAAACTGCCAGAATCTTGATAAATAAGGAGGATGAAGTGTTTTTTAGTGACACCTACATGCCTAAACTAAGCTTCTCTCACCAAAATAATGCCAAATTCAGATTTTTAATATTGCATGTGAACTAAATTTGTTATAAAATGCATTTTCTTTCTCTGAGCACACAGCATTAATCATGAATCTAGAGATAGTCTTGTACACCTGGCCCCAGGTCTCACAATAAGACACCCTAGCTCTTCCTCTGGTATTTACTACCATACATAAATTCCTATGGAAATTCAAGCTGGGTAATAACAAAATATTTCAAAGGTTATCCAGCTTTTCCACAGCTGTTATTTTCCTTCATGATCTGATTTACAAAACAGAAATAAAAAAAATCTGCTGCTCTTTAATATGAATGGGTCTCAGTATAACTCAAGCCCAGTTAAAAATAAATTAGAATGAAATAGTGTTGAACTGGTGGCTGCTTCCTGTGTGGAGGGGGATTTTTCTTTTTCTTTTTTAAAGCTTTGACAGATTTATTTTCAAAATGATGCTCCTCTCTGAAAGTTTCAATTGACCAGGCTTTCATTCCGTGTGAGCCTGCACTTAGGCGATACAGAGGTAAATCTGGTTTTTGCTTCTCATCAGCTCTCGTGGATGAATGCACAGCCGGTAGCAGTTGTCACGGAAACAGCCGAGAGTGCGTGCTACCTTCTCTGTCCTTGGTAACCTTAGGAACTGCCGTTTGCATGCGTGTTCAGCTGCTGCAGTGACACAAACACGAGCTTGTGCACATTCACCGACAGGTCAAACATGCAATGACCTGAGAGACCTCACGGAGCAGCCTGAGAGGCTTTTACCAAACACAGATACACGTGTAAAAATCCACATTTTCCTATTGTTAGTATGACTGTTACTGCAACTAGCTAGAAATTCTGAAGGTGGATGCTTCATGCACATCTTTACTTTTTGCTTGGTAATCCTTTCATTATCCAAAATAATCCTTTCCTCATATTAGATATTATGTGACAGTATAAATAGCAGAGTTGAAGATAAATAAATAAATCATGGCACAGTGACTTTTTACAGCTAAAGTGTAGTACGTTTGTGCTTTAAATTAAAGTATGTTGGCCCTAGGATGTAAAAAATATGACAACAAAAACAACCACATCAAAAAAAGAGGAAAAAAACATTTCAGAAAACATGAAAACAAGAGAACACTTAGCAGCAACAATACTTTTAACTCCACATCAAACTTAAGTCATCATTCTTTTTATTGTTTTCATGCTACAATAACAAACAGAAGACTAAATCAAGAAAAATGGTAATAGTAATAATTATAATAATATACTTTGGGAATAAATCATTTCAGTGGGTTCCATGTAACTTGGAGGAGCAACAAATGGAAATCTGAGCTTTTCAAACTCAAGATTTTTAAGATTAGAAACAATCTCGTGGGCCAGGTGGGTGTGAGCCAGATCGGTCTCTGACGTGAGGGCCATTTAAATCCAGAAACTGTCTCCTTGCAACACAGTTTAGTGTCAAGAGGGATGCCAAAATGGTTGATAACAGACTGGAAGGAATGAGCATATTCTTTTCTTGTCTTATTACATCCATACATCCATTTTTCTATACCTGCTTAATCCTTTTCATTCAGGACCTCGGGGGTGGGCTGGAGCTTATCCCAGCTGCTGTCAGACGAGGACCGAGGTTCACCCTGAACGAGGTGCCACTCCTAATGATGAGAGCCGATGCTTTGTAGTGAATCAGTTTTTCCCTTTCGCTGCTTTGCTCTCGCATCATATCAGTCGTGATGTGTCGTTCTTGAACGAGCCGGCTCTAAGAGACGATTCTTTGTAGTGAACAAGAAGAACCGATTCCCGTCTTGTCGTATAGAGTCAAATCTTTAGAAGGGGCGGGACTTTATTTTGATGGGCACACCATGCGGTTTATTCAAGCGGCAACCTCTGCCGGAGAAATGTGAAGTCTATACGGAAGTGTCAAAGATTGCAGTTCCCCCCTCCTCCACTAGGGACTGGCTCCAAACAGGAGTCAATCCCCATAGACTCCCATTTAAAAGTTAAAAAGACCAACTTCACAGCAGAAATAAAAATGTTTACAGCCTGGTACAAAAAAACATTTTCGGTTTAATGGGTCCATAGTAGGTCATTTGAGGAACTTTTAGATGCGTCCCTTCTCCAACACACCTGGGGGTGAATTCACAAAGAATCTTAGGGCTAAAAGTAGCGCCTAACCTGCTGATTTAGGAGTAACTTTTAGAAAAAGTGGGTGTGTCGGTCTTGAATTTAGGACTCCTAAATTAACAAAAGCATTTTAGAACTAAAACTAGCTCCTAAACCTGAAAATGGTTAGGAGCAGTCAGGAGGACTCCTAAACGCTGAGAGTTAACCAAAGAGGAAATCCACTGGTGGCTGCTGTCGTAATCCATGGAATCCAATCAATGTTTGGGAAAACTTCAATGATGCTGAGCTTTTCTGACCTGCACAAACATCCCCAATGAACAGAAATAACGCACTAATACCGGACATC
>JAOXYM010000014.1:1368477-1383929 GCA_028567055.1 Leptatherina wallacei | reverse complement strand
AGCTAAAATGGTTTTTTGAACCAGGCTGTAAACATGTTTATTTCTGCTGTGAAGTTGCTCTTTTTAACATGGGAGTCAATGGGGATCTGCTCTGTTTTGCAGCCAGCACCTAGTGGAGGAGGGGGAAATTGCAATTTTTGGCACTTCCGCATAGGCTTCATTTTTTCGAACGGCAGGTTGCCCCTTGTCGTGCACCCAAGTTGTGAAAACTTCCTCATCGTGACAGATGGAATGGACCTCCAAAAAAACAAACATTTCTTTCTTGAACAATGTCCACGGTCTGATATATTACTTCTCTTGCACATGTCAGGCTCTTCTGTGCATCAGTAAGAGTTGTGATAGGACAGGAATACAGTTGGGATGTATGATCATTTATCATTTGAAAGTCTCGGCGGAATCTGAAAAAGCGTGAAAGGTTTTAAGATGCCGGATAAGCTTCTTGACTTCTCCAATAACACGCTGGCAATATTGTCTCACACATACTGTATGTTTACTTATGACAGGCCAGAAGGTTGTTCATAAGCTCTGACTGATGCATCGGGACAAAGAGGGTTTGCTGCTTCCAGGATGTAACATAAAAGGTTTGAAATAACTACAATATAAAGTTAGACGTGGAGAAGACCATTACACATTCTTAGGGGGATTATTGATGGGAAACAAAAAAATAAGCAACGGCAAACATACTGGTGTAAAGTCCATGAGGTAAGAAATGTGTGATGTCACACTGCAGCAACTTCGTCCTCGCCCTTGTCCTGATGCCGTGGGAGGGAGCTCATTAAGACCAGAAGGAAAACATACATGGAAATATTAGACATCTCCAAAAGCAGGGTCATCCTCATCAGTTCAAGCTGCGTATAAATGTTTAAATAGCATGCTAACCATCACTGATGATGGATCTGATTAGTCTCGGAATGATGTTCGTTTCCCATTTACAGAGAAAAAACTGTCAGCATTCCTATCGATCGAACATATTGAAGTCTGCATCAAACTAATACTGTATTTAACGAAACATTTTAAAACTTGTATATCAATCCAACACTCACTCATGCTTCCTTGCAAACAGTCTTAAGATGCTTTCACACCAGGATAGTCCGGGTACTCGGTCTGATTGGGTGGGAATTTCCGAAAGTTTTCACTCCTTCCTTTGGTTTTGTAGATATATTAATATAGTGTAGCATTTTGATGAAGTATAAACATATATTTTCATGTAGGGTAGAGATGAAAATTCACACAAGTAGTTTCTCTAGTTTCAACACTCACAGCCAGCCAGTCAGCCAGCTCATAAATCTCTTATCACATACCTAAGTGTCTTGAGACACACAGACATACAAACACACACACAAGTCTCCTATCATAAACCTTAACTTTAACATACACAAAGTCATTAGACTGCAGTTTTACAACTGATGGAAGACAGAGCCATGTCTTCACCCCCACAGAAAACCATATAACTTCTCACAGAATTCTTCTAAGATAGATAAGCAGAACAAGGGCCCATTCAGAGAAAAGGTTTTAAGAGCAGGCAGGGGGAAAGATGTCCCCCCTCTTCTCAGGGCCTGGAACGGATACTGTATACGTCTGTGTAAGATTTCTTCTGATGACATCTATCCAATAAATGTCGGCTCTATTACGGAGTGGCAAGTGATGACTTGGTGTTGGTATCAATTCTCTCTTTACAGATTCTGAACATTGCAAAAATTTCTCTGTCGGTCCTTCTGATTTTAGTTAAGTGTCTAACTGTATTTTTTCCCTGTTTAGACAGCTGCAAAATTCCTACAGTTTATGTTCAAACTGCACTGAACTGAAGCGGACCGAACCACCTGGACAACATCACTGCTCGCTAGCTAGACGATACTCTCCAAAGCAACCTGAACAATAATGAAAAAGCAGGGAGAAGAAAACGGGGTTGACATTTTGTAGATTAAATATAACATATGGGGGCAAATATTTATTTAGTGCGGTTGGGTCGCGGGATTTTTTAAAAAATATTTTTCTTTATTACTCTTGCCATCTTGGCCGTGGGTAAACCTGATTAAATAAAGACTGATAGAATAAAATGAATCCCCCCATAAATCTGAACCACTCACTGGATGACATATTTTCACACCAGAAAATACGAGTCGTTTTTGTAAGTTACAGTTTTTTTTTTTTTGGCTTACTTTTAATCTAAATGTCACGTTAACTTAATGTGTTGTGCTTGAAACAATACGATTCCATATTTACTTGAAGAGTAAAAACTCAGCAGGTTTGGGTGACACAATGTTGCCTCCTGGTTGGGTTGTTTTTAAGGTATTTGGTGGTATAATTATTATTTATTTAGTTTTAGGAAAGATTAAACCACATATATAATGGAGTCTCTGTACATTTTAAAGTTATAGGGAACTATTTCTATCAATTTGTGTCGATTGATTAAAAAACAAATCATAAAGGAAATGATGCTTTAGCAGATCTGCTGTGGAAGTGGCTTTAAATCATTCCTGTCATAGCTTAAATTGGATTTTGCCATTATGTGGCTGCACCTTTTACCTTTTAAAAGAGAGAAAATGTAAAAAATAAAGAAGAAAAAGTCAGTAAATCTGGATGGAGAGGGAACAGCCCTTATTAAGGAACCACTGTGCTCCTTCTTGGCCAGCACCATTAGTGTTTCAGCTCCATCTCCTGTGAACACCTCTGCTTTCTTCAGTGAAAGGACTTCCCTTACTGACACTTTTTCTATCATTAGGGCCTTTTTGGGTTTCTGTTTGAACAGCAGTAGCAGAGAAGAGAGGGTCACTGTGAACTTGGAAGAAGAATATGAGAAGCATTGATCATTTTTCTCTCAGCGATCTTAAACAAGGGGGGAAGAGAGAGCTATTTTCCCCTCCTTATACTTAAATTTAAATCCTGATTTACTCAGGAGTGGACAGACTGATTACTCCTCCAAAGACAGTGATGCATACCTGATGCAGGTGTCAGCAAGCCAATCATTTTAAATAACACATGTATGAGTAGTTTTATGCATCAGTGGCAGCATATTGTAAACAACACCCAAATTATTATATTTTCTCTCATGAGTCAGCTCAGGTACTCATTAATTCACTGAAAATTAAATTCATATTTCAATTTAAGTGTGAAGAAAATGCAGGGAAGAACAGAGGGAGGAGGACATGGAGAAAAGTTTTATTGCTGGGCGACGATACGAAAAGTCATTAGATTGTAAATGAATTCTATCAAATCATAACTCAAACAAAGTGAAAGTAGTTTTTGTAGAAATAAATCTACAGTCTGAGTTTGTAATATGACTCAAACTGTTGAGAAGGAATCACTTTTCCAGGCATGAATGATTAAGATAATCCCTGAGTAAATTAAAATGAGGTCTCAACAGGAAACCGGCAGAGGAGGGAGAGTCTGGGATGGTGAATCCATTGATCCCAGTTATCGCTGTAAAAGTTAGTAAAATGACTGAAATGAGTGTTGGTGTTGATCCTCAGCTGTTAATAACTGTGGCTCTGCACAAAGTCAAACCACGAAGCATGACTGGCTGTAGTTACTCCAGTAAACTCCTGCATGGCTGCAGTGCACGGGGAAGATGGTCGCTGGTTCGATCCTCATTCAGAAATGTGCAAATGCTACAAAAACCTATTTTTCATTTTATTTTATTTTTCAGGGCTACATGACAACATGACTTCTAGATATGGTTGACTTGTTCCTCCAATCTGCAGAGCTTTAATCTGGTTCTCTACACCAGTGGTTCCCAAACTGGGGGACGGGGCTGGGCCCCGAGTCATGGCAGGGGCGCAGCAAGGCCGAAACAAAACTGCAAGAAAAACATGGACAGATTTGTAAAAGTACCAATGATGATGAATCAATAACAGAGATTTTAACCATCAGAAAGTAAGGCAAGAAAAGATGCATATTAATGGAAGTAATGGGAAGTAATGGTCAAAGGTGGGTAGTAAAGAGAGACCACAGTGTGTCTCAAACTATCAGCATCTGACAGTATGAACCCTAACAAGTTACAACTCCACTTGGGGACATCTCGTCCTGAACACAAGGAAATACCTGGTCATTACTTTGGAAATAATCTGCACGTCTGTCGTATAGCAGTTATTTTTACTAAATCAGCTTCCATCTCATCGAAAGCTCAACTAACCTGCAGAGATTCCTGGTTTAAACCCCTCACCATACAGCAGAGGAATGGATCATTCTTCTGCCACTGACAAGGTTTAACTATAGTTAACGAGGTAGCAGCCAATAAACTGAAGACTATTTTGTTGCACATTTCTTTGGGGTGCATGAGGCAGTGGGATCCTGATACATCTACAGTCACAACTGTGGTCTCAGCCATTCAGTAATTCTTAATCTCAATATTCCATTATTCTTCTATTAAGTTCTACAAACCAGCATCCAATAAAAATACATTTCGATGTTGAAGGCAGATCATTTAGCTAGCTTGTTGGAACTGGGGTTGTAATAACAATCTAAAAGAGGGGGAAGAAATATGTTTCAAATGATTTATTTAGTAAAAGCATGCCTTAATCAGTTGTAGGCATTAAAAGCTAGCATGTGGAAGCACTTTGCTTCTATAGGAGGCTTTGTTTCTCTGAAAGTCTGGTATGTTTGGGTCTGAATGTGCAAACAAACTGATGCGGATCAAAGAAGCGATATCTGTCTACAAGCGTTGTTCTTGGTGAGCTACGTGAAATGGACTACAACACAAATGGCATTGGGTTCATCACGGTAATTGTATGGTGGCTAAACGCAACTAAAACATTCACATGGGAGGACGACAGGTGGCTGTGGCCCGGAGGAACGGCTCACGGTCAGACGGGGAATCCAGTTTTTCTTCTGTTACTCCTCTGTTACTTTTCTATTTTCCCTTTTATCCCGGAGTTCAGGAGCCATGGAAAGCATCCATCAGGTTTCCACCATGTTGTTCGGTCATGACTTTAGTCTCCAGAACAGCTCTGTGTGAGTTGGTAATGACATGAAATAATTTTTAAGCTCACCTACAGGATCATCAATCAGTTTCTTCAGACTTATTCTGATGGATTTTCTTGATGAGACTCTGAACTCAGACTCAATAAATTCCATCAAAGCTGGAAAAACCTTCAACCCAGCTGATTGGAACCATGTCTACAGCTTTCATCTTTTAGATGAGTTCTGTTATTCGCTTGACTTGGACCCGATTTTTCATTTATTTTCTTGAAGGGTTTGCACACAGAACCTGTTGTCTTTGACCCGGCATGTATTTCTCCATTACCTTTAAATCTCATGGTGCCATCCTCTTTGTACCAGTGCACCAGTGAAACCTTCTTCTAAGGTGCTGGCTAAAACAAGATTGTTGCATATTGAGACAATAGTCACATCAACAATCAAATAACTATTTGAACATCATTCTTCATCTTTAATTACAAGAAACAACATAATCAGTCTTTTAGATTTAGATCTCTGTTTAATTGCATGAATTTTCAGAATTTTAGGCTAATCAGTCAGTAAAAATCAAACAAATTTGAGGTAGAAAATCTAAGTAACTTATAAAATATTCAATGTAGTCAGTAGATGTTCTTCCTCCTTAGATCTCCTTTTACATGTTCTCTTCTTGTTCCTAATTGAGCATAGATATCCTCCCTCTGAAAGCATGGTATTGTTTAACTACTTCTCTGTGTGAAGCCTTCATTTCTTTGATTTGTTTGTTTTTTCTGTGCAAGAACACTGTTTTCTCTTCAATATATAGCTTTCCAAAAAATCCCTCTTAAAAAAGCAATGAATGGAGGCCAGATATTGATTTGTTCTGCTGCTCTGCTTTTTTATTGCAGTGTGGACATACCCTAAAGTGCTTTCCACATGGTGCACTTTACCTGGCCATTCAGTGATGAGGGAGATAAAAATAAAGAACAAACTGGCCTTTAAAACCACTCATAAAAGAGCCGGAATCACTTTATATATGTTTTCTTACCTTTCAGTGTCCAAACAGACACTAAAGTTAACACTAATGTTGACAAAAGTCAACAGGATAAGATTTATAACTCTTTATTTATGACTCTTAATTATATTTTCCAGCCTGTTCTGAACTGGACCTGAAACAAAAGTAAATGAACACGAATCACACAAGTAGTTTTTGTTATTGTTAGTAAGAAACAGAGGAGAGAAGAACAGGTAGATGGGTACAGCAGTGACTACGGAATAATGAGAGGTGGGTGTGTCTGATAAGAATCTAGAAATTCCACGAAACTGGAGGAAACAACAAGAAGGGAAGGGGGGTTAGGATTAGGGGCAAGGGTGATTCTTTGCTGTCCTGTTATTGGTTGTGAAGAGTGCCGAGGAACTCTGGACCCAAAGAAAAGAACTCTGAATCTGCACATTTCAGATACCATCTAGGTAAACTGGTAAATAAAACAACTAAAGAAAATAATAACATAACTTTTTTATTGTACAATTTAATATGATTTGTTCTCTCTAAATCTCCTCCCATCCATCCATCCATTCATTGGTTACGCCCACTTATTCCATTGCAGGGTCACGGTGGGGCTTGAGCCTATTCCAGCTGGTATTAGATGAGAAGAAAGGAACAGGATTTCCACCTTTTAATAAACATCAATAAATATTTCCTGAAATGTTAAGAGCAACCTTAAAAAGTAGCTTTAGATTTAACAAAAGAGGGAACTTTAGGAGGATTTGTCCTACAATTGAGAGGAGAAAATGAAAAGCGATAAAGATTAAATGTGGACCAGATGCACGGTAAGTTTGATATGTTTTAGGACTGATTGCATCTGGTCAACAAGGACATGGACGAAAAACTTTCCTGCACAACCTGAAGAACAAGATAACAAAATGGATTTCAACCATCCAAGTAAAAGTGAAGCAATAATCTGCAGGTGTTATCTCGTCCCCATTTCCCCCGGCCAGGAGTCAGCAGAGCATTTGGTTTTACGGCCCACATTAATCCAAATGTAACTGTTGTCCCTATAAAACTGCTGTGGCATGACCCCCTCCTCTTCCACCAATCCAGACCAGATCAGAAGTGAACCAAAAGAATCACTTGAATGCAGAGTCCATAGAATGTGGGAATGTCAAAAGGTCTCAAAGGTAAAGAGTTAGACTGTGATAGATATTTTCCAGGTGGATACAACCTGCTTTCAGATACACGGTGAGGTCAACGAGAGGCTTCCTCCACATATGAAGCAGTGATGTATTGTTAGCTGTGGAAAGATAGAATTGCAGCTTTTATACGTTTTAGCTTAAATCAGGTGGGTGAATATATGCTAGGGCTAATTGTGTCTCCACAGTCACTTCCAGGACTGAACAGGGCTTCCTCAGGGCTCCTTCAGGGCCCCCCAAGGCTAGGGGGGTTGGGTTTTTTACCCAACACTGCCCTTCAGTTCAGAGGCAAGTTCAGGTATTTTTCTCTGACGCAGTGATTTTGTCGTGTGAAACAAATTTATTGTGACTGACACGGGTGAGAAAATATTCAAACGTCCACTTTCGGTAGTTGAATCCGGTTCTGGGATCGTCACTGTGGATGTTACGAATTGTTTTCTGATGAAAGGCTAAGTTCAGCCCAGCCCAAATAAACTGTGAGAATCAAGTGAAATGTTTATATTTTCCCTTCCCTAAAGACTCCTAAACAAAAGTTTGTTCACTTATTCACTTATTTATTTACTGTAGGTCGACTGGCTGCATCCGGCCCTCATGTGTGTCCTACTGAAGTACATCTGTGCTTAAAGTTCTTGATGACTCCAACATATCTGTTACGGTTGCCATGTTGTATGCTATTCAACAGTTTGTCTTTATTTAGTAATTCTGTGAGCCCAATCGCTCTTTGTGTGACGGTTTCAGAGCAGGATGCTGTTCACAAACATGGAGTTTAATGTGGGCTACTTCCAGGTCCAGCTGTCACTCCATTGAAATGAAAAAAGGTATTTATCTCAGGCTTCAAACCCTGGGCTACAAGCACACACTGGCTTGCAATGTCCTGGTGGCACAACAGCAGCTATTAACTGCCAAACTAGAATAAATTCATGCTTGTTGTGTTCTAAGAACAGGTCCCTTTGAAGCTTTTTGACAATCTACTAACACACTGTGTTTTAAATGTTCAATTCTAATTAAAGTTGATTCAACATGTTTTTCACAGAACCAAATAACCAAACCTTGACAGTGCTCACAAAAACCTAAAAAAAGAATTCATGGTTTGCTCATCTAGTTGATTTGGAAACTTTTTGTCTTCCTTGCCAAAACAGGAGGATTCAGCTGACAGTATGCAGCCAAAATGTTGTTTATCATGTAGGTAGACGATGCATGCACCTAAATCCATCTCCCTGCAGGTAGACGATGCATGCACCTGAATCCATCTCCTTGCATGTAGACGATGCATGCACCTGAATCCATCTCCTTGCATGTAGACGATGCATGCACCTGAATCCATCTCCCTGCAGGTAGACGACACATGCACCTGAATCCATCTCCCTGCATGTAGACGATGCATGTACCTAAATCCATGTCCCTGCAGGTAGACGATGCATGCACCTAAATCCATGTCCCTGCAGGTAGACGATGCATGCGCCTAAATCCATCTCCCTGCATGTAGACGATGCATGCACCTGAATCCATCTCCCTGTAGGTAGACGATGCATGCACCTGAATCCATCTCCATGCAGAAAAACAGGACACCAGACAAAGAAGAGAAAAATGGAGGCCTGTTTTAAAGAATCACAGGCTTTCTCAGTGAGGCGGCCCCTAACAACAAAAATTTTCCATCTATCTTTCATCCTACATGTAGCTACTTAGAATTCCCCAGCCAGTAAAAATCAGTCACGTTGACTCCCGTCTTATCTCTTGCTCTGACATTTCATCGCTTTCTTCTCCTCTCTCCCTCTGATAATGCCTTTCTTTGATGGATGGGCGTGACTCGGTGCATAAAGCTAAACTAAGCTGTAACGTTTGCTTCCAGGCTGGAACCAAAAGTTACAAACATTGCAGGGCAACGACAGCCCCAGGAATGTGCATGATAAATGTTTTCCATGAAATGATGAATGAATTCATGTTATCCATACCACTACAGAGTGTTGTAGACAGATTCCATGCCCATGCATGGAAAGTCTTGGCATTGCTAACCCCAGAAAACCCCGTGCATGTCTGGAGAGTCCTTTGCAATTAGCAGATGAAGACATATCTGCCATGGATGCAAGAATTCTTCATCCTGGGAACCTTTAGATTAGC
Source organism: Leptatherina wallacei (assembly GCA_028567055.1). Classification (NCBI taxonomy): domain Eukaryota; kingdom Metazoa; phylum Chordata; class Actinopteri; order Atheriniformes; family Atherinidae; genus Leptatherina; species Leptatherina wallacei. The sequence goes on along the minus strand of JAOXYM010000014.1, from coordinate 1,374,731 downwards.
TTTGTAGCCATAACTCCAAACAGGTTGTAATATTTCAGAACAAGGGACAACCGACTCGATGGGCAAACATCCTCGTAAAGATGAGAGTATTTTTCCGTAAGTGTCGTCAGGTTGGTCAAATCCATGAAAACTTGACAAGGGGGTGGGGAAAGGTGTTGGAGTTATGACTCATTAACATGGACGATCAGTCAGGAAGTTTATTACCCAGCTTGTAAATGAAGCTGGAATGAGGCTCATAAACAAAGGAAATGTTTGACATTTTCAAGCATGACAGCACTTTAAATCCAGCCATAAATCCATGTTCAAGCCAGAATCTGATCCATATCAAGATGAACAGCACATAAAAAACCATCACAACAAAGAAGTCCCAGTTTGTTAAACATGTTCAGAACCTGCAGTTAAGCTACATTATAGATTGTCATCTTTCAGTTCCCAACTGTGTCCATAATCTTTTATGGTGCGTGGGATTGTGTTGTTTCAAGTAGTCTCAGTTCTTTCTTTGTTTCTGGGTCAGTTTTCATCCTGGTTCATTGTACTTCCTGTTTCATAGTTTAGTGTTTACCCCCTCGTGTTTTCACGTCCAGTTTAAAGTATACAGAAATAAAGTATCAGTTAAGTCTAAAGTTAGTCTTTGCGTCTTCCTCCACCCATTTCCCATGGGTCGAGACACACAGATGTGGGAGAAAAAAAATTCCAGCTGAGGCAGAAAACATCTGCTTACACACTCCTCCATTATTACCGGAGTCTACAGTCGCTTTTCCACCGCAAGAACTTTACTCATTTATCCAGGACTTTAAAAGAACTTGGCACATTTCCACTGACAATCACCCAGGAAAAAAATTCCTCTCACCCCCAAACTTTCCTTGCAAAAAAACACCTGTTTGCTAAAGAACTCCCTTTAGCTCGCTTGTAATTCGAACACTGCATTAGCACTAGGCTCCACTTGCAAGTGAACCGAGACCCCCGGCTTTGAAGTGGACCAGAATTTGCTTCAGGTTGGTTTGCCCCTTGGCACCAGATGTCCTGTGTGCGGGACGTAACAAATATGTATTTCACTCAGTCTACCTTCCAAGTACCTACACATGTAATACACCATGGGAAAGCTGAGATTCTTGAGATGAATGATGAATGAATGATGTATAATATTCCAGGCTACATTCAGTAAACACCTATTTCTGACTTGTTGCCAATGGAATTTATCTTTGAAGCCATACTGTCCTCCAGTAGCAGATGACATTGAAACAAAAATGGTCCTGTTACATCAGCAAGGGTGTAGTAAGTATAGTCCAGTAAAATATTTTGTCCACTACAAGTTTCTTTTCCATAAAAACCCGTTTTAGGAAAAACCTTTAAGGATGTCAAGGGGTTAAAGTGGATCAAACAGCACCAGTGTGCATGCACCCTAAGACTCCATAAAGGTTTATTTGCATAGATATACTAGATTATAAGAAGATCTTATGTATAAATCATTGCTAACACTATGGACATGTAAATGGAGTTTTTTGATACTTTGTGTGTTGTGAGGATGAGATTTCTTTTTCTTAAAGAAAAAAGAGCAAAACCAAGGTATATTTTGATGTTTTAAAGTTCTGTATGAGTTAACAAGATCTAAAAAGCAAGTAAAATCTGTTTAATAAATATGACATATTCTGCTTTAAGCTGGACCAAACTGGATGTTTGGCTGTGTAGCACCTGCTTTCCTCATTTCTGATTCTTCTCACATCCCGTGTCCCTGACCAGCATAGGCCTACAGCTGAAACATGCCGCGACGTGAGAGTCATCGGATATATGTGGCAGTCAGAGAGGACATAAACAGAATGATGAATAGAAGGAAAAGAAGGGAAAAGAAACCATTGAGAATAAAATGGGGAGTGGAAAAATAAACCTGTGAGAGGATAGGCCGGCATGAAAAGCATCAGAATGCAGAGAGACGGATGGCATAAGGATGGACAACATCTTTAAAGAAGAAGCGGAAAACACTGATCATAAAAAAAAACTGAACATAACCTTTGAGGTAAAACCAATGAAAAATAAAGAGAGAAATAGGTGACAAACAGCTAAATTGACAGACCTTCATGTCTTATCTCCTGGGCTGCAGCCTGCAGCTACCTGACCCTTCAGTGCAATAAATGTTATTTAATTCATTTTCTGCCAAGTAATTGCTGCTTGTGTTCAAAATTTGGGTAAAATGAGGTACTTTGGTCTCTAAAGAACATCATGTGGTTTAGGCTCTATGTTCCAACTTAAATGAAGTAACGGTCCGTTATCTGCAGCAGTAATACAAAGCCCAGAAATACTGAGCTTTTCAGCTTCGAGCATTAATTAAGAAGAATAAAACATGTTTGCTTGCTCTGTTGGAGTTGTCACACAAAACCCACATGTCCACTTGCACTCGTTCATGCTGTAATCTGCATGGCCTCAGAAAAAGATAAACCTTAAGAGTCATCAAAGTGACGTAAACCAGAATGAATTATAAACGACAACAATGCTGCATTAAATCTGCAGTCTGTTTATAACAAGAATAATCCTCTGCTTTCAGTTGTAAAACTCTCTGCAGAGGCTTGGCTAACACTCAGAAACACATTCACATAACATGAGTCGAGTTACTCGACAAAGACATATATTGTTAGATTTTCTTTGCCAGTGGCAAGAAGGACTCTGATTTTCCATCTCAGGTTAATATAAGATGGCGTCCCAACTTACTCATATGCTCGGAGTCAGATAAAGATTTAAAAGCCTCCTTCGGTCATTATATATGTTGCCTAAACCTAACCAGGACGTGAGAAAGTTTTGTCATAATGTTTGTGTGTAACAAGGCAACTTGCATTGCAAAAACAATTGTAGTGTATTTTTTATTGTGTTTTGTACTTGCACCATGTTGATGATGTTTTATCTGCTCCTGTACTTGTCTTATTTATATTAAGGCCTGCAGGTGGAAATGATCATAATGCTAAATCTGGTGCAGCTATCTTTTTATTTTTATTTATGAATGAGTAATGTCGCTGCACATGGTCTTTTAAATAAAGTGAATAATAATGATGATCGTATTGCATAAACTTGACCAGCTGCGTCAAGTGAATGTTACCCAGAAATGCAAAAATAAATAAACATTTGTCATCTGTTGGCACTGAAGGTTACAAACTATGATCTTTATGTTCAGTTTGATTGTAGGACATGTGCTATCTCACATTCTGAGCTTCAACTTCCACAGTTTTTATCTTCCTCCACCACTTTACATCACATTTCTTTTTTTTTTGTTTCTCAAAAATGGGAAGTAGAGTCTCTCTCAGCTATAAATATTCAGCTGAATTCAGCTACTCTTTTATATTCATTCATTCATTTTCTGTACCGCTTAATCCAATTAAGGGTCACGTGGCCTGGAGCCTATCCCAGCAATTATCAGGCGAGAGGCAGGTACACCAGTCCATCACAGGGCCATGACAGTGGGAAGAAGCTGGAGTACAGGTGAGAACATGCAAACTCCACACAGAAAGGCCACTGTTTCAAACCCCTCCCCAACCCGAACCAGCAACCCCCTCTGGCTCAAACTCCGCCCAGAGCTTGAACCAGTCACCTTCTTGCTGTGAGGCTGCGGCGCTAACCACCACACCACCGTGTAGCCTACTTTTTTATAGTCTACTTAAATAAAGGAAGAAAGAAACCAATGGTGCTTCACTGGTATTTTGTTTAATGTCTTATTGGATGAAAAATAACAGATAAAAGATTTTAAGTTTACTTGATGAGCGGACTTTCCAGGGAGTGACTTGTTATGTAGAAGTTGATAAAAGTTTACAATTTGAAAACTTGGGTAAAATTTTATTTGTCCTGGTCCAAAGTTGGACATGAGTTCTTCAGTATCAGCTGAAGCATCAGTGGAAATTTAGGGTGCCAACTAGAACAATATAGAGTTCATTTATTGTGGGTTAGTTTTACATTTCAGGCTCCAGACTGTATGTCTCGTCCTCAAAAGATTATTAAGTGGAATTTGTGTCCATATTTAGATTTCTATGGTAATACAAAGCTGAACTACTTATCACAAGAAACACACACGCTGTGGAAAAAAATGGTGATGAGCTGCCAAGCAGAGTTGAGAAGAATGCTGTGACAATGTAATGTTGTGATATTTCCATTGAAGTGTCGTTTATTTAATCATAACTCAGAAAACCATGCCAGCTTGTAAGAAGAAAGAGAAAAGAAAAAAGGACTTAATGTGCCCTTAGAGTTGGGTATCATCTGCATAGCAGTGATATGAGAAGAGGATGATTGAAACCTGAGGGATGGTGCACTTTGCAAAGAGACTGGATCCTTGTAACCAGCCTATAATTATCTTTGGGACACCCCAGCAGAATGACAATGGGATGTGGATGTTTGGTTTTTACCGTGACACTTTAAAAGACAAACCTATTTCACAGACCATAGAGATGTCTCAATTGAAAAGTCGCTCTTAAAGCCAGGGTGGTTTGGATGAAGGACTTTGATGTATGAGAGGTTTGAAAACAGCTTTTTCTTTGAACTTCGATTGGAATGGGAAAAGTGAGAATCAGTGGATAGACTTGACTAGTGTTCAGTGTATTTTGAGCAAAGAGGTTCCAAGCCCCTTAAAATGCAGATTATCTACTAGTTATCTACCAGAGAACAATCATGAAATGTCATTGTACAAGTAAAACCAAATCCACTGCGTTGACACTGTAGAGTAACTTGAATGTTGGATGATGCTGCAGTTAAACCATCATTTTATCAGGAAAAAGCCTGGAAATATTTTACAAGAATGCAAGTTAAACTCTTTATAAACTGCTTTTAAATAACAGTTTCTGATGTTTTTAATCACTGAACCAGATAAAAATGAGAAATTGAAGTAAAATAAGTGAATGGAAGGAGGAATGGAGGGTCTGAGTGTTGACACTGCTGTAAACTCGACTATAACAGCACAGACAAAACTAGCATCCTTCTTCCAAAGAGCATATAAAGAACTTGCAGAGGAAACACCACCTGAGAAACATCTCAGGTACAGAAGCATTCATTAGGACTGGTTTAAATAGTAAACTTAATCTGAGTCAAGATGATGTTATTTGTGATGTCGCGTTAAGTCTACTCATCCTCTTTTGATGAACCTGGCACCCTGCGTGTCGTTAGTTCCTACTTTCTTGATGGTGCCCACTAATTAATGGATTCCATTACTAATTCTGCTGAATATTAATCATTGCCCTTAGACACTTATGATTATTGCATGGGCAGAGCTGGGGGATTAGTAGGAGTCAGCTTGGTAAGTAGCAATTATAACACTTCAAACCAAAAATAATAATCTTTCTCTTTTTCATTATGTGTAAAAATTCCCAGGAACCTGAACAAGAGCTCTGTTTTCTGCAAGTAGCAGAGTGACTCCTCGTTGACATTCAACAGGGGCATGCTAAAAGCTCTAATTAAGACTTAATTAAGATTGGTGCACCGCAACAACATTAGTAGAGATAAAAACTAACTGGAAACATTTTGAGAGACACAAGTGCTCGTGAGTGCTTGTGAAGCATTAGACGACTTGTTGAAGGAACGTAATGGAGAGAATAAAAGAGATTAAAATAAATAGATTAGTGGTGCATAACAGCTTGTAAAGAATGTGCAATGTCAGACAAGCCATGTGGGAATGTTAAAGGAGCAGATTGGAGTGTGTTGCGGCACTTCCTGAGAGACCAGAAACAATTCAATTCAGCTTTATTTGTATGACACCAATTCAAAACGAAGTCATCTCAAAGCATTTTACAGGAGAAATGGAAACACCGGTCCTATTAAATTAAGAATGAAACAAGGTAACTTTTAATAAAGTCTAGATTGCTGTTAGCAGCAAGAAATGTCACAGCTTATTAAAATGTTTGCAACAGTCGCAGTCAGACAGCTCAACATGCTCAACATGCTGTTAATCAGCGAGCAGGTTTAGAAAAGAGAAATGTCTGTGCAGACAGACGCTGCAAACTCCCAAGTTCCTCTTTATATCATATTATTATTAGCTGCAGACCCACTCCATCCAGTATGGAGAGTGCCCAGCAGTCTCATGTGAAACTAAAGGGGGAGGGGTTTTTATTCTATTGAAATAATGTTTGGTGCATCATTGTACATGTGTGCAAGCATTACACCCTGTTCACCGACTGTTCCTATAAACAAATAGGTTTTTGGCCCAATCTCAACTCTCCCCCTTAGCCCTTCCCCTCCGTTTTGCGCGTTCATGAGAGACCAAGGGGTGTCTCGATTCTCTTTTGGGGCGA
>JAOXYM010000014.1:1317871-1343048 GCA_028567055.1 Leptatherina wallacei | reverse complement strand
TTTTCCACTTGTACTTACTCTACTCTACCGGGGGGGGGGTGTAGTGGATACGGTATTGAACCGGGAACCATTGAAGTTGGATGAAAATAGTGGTAGGGATGAGTACCTTTCACATTTAAACCGATACAGTATCGATTCCCGGTACCTGGGAATCGGTACTGGTACTTAATGGTATCAATGTTTGGTACTTTTGTGTGTGTTTATGTGGGAATAACAGATTTATTTCTCATTTTAAACATATAGGTTAATTTCTAACCAATATATTTAAGCAACATCCATCTGTTTCTATTCTAGCAACACCAACAAGATTCACTGTTTCACTAACATGTAAGCGGTTAACCACAACGGAGCATCGATGCGGGAGGTGAAGAAATGAATGCACCAGGATTTCAGTGCTGGATCGGGACTGTGATGGACAGAGTCTGGAGATGGAAGAAGGCAGTCTGGATGTTTTGAATGTGAGGTGCAAATGAGAGGGTGCTGTCTCCAGAGTAACGCCGAGGCTGTTGACTGGAAGGGGGGTGGGGGGGTTAGAGCTGATGAGCAGGGCTTCGGCTTTACTTTTCCGTTTTGCTCAGTTGGTACTCAGTGTTGCTGCGGACTGGAGGCGATTAACTAATTATAAAACACATTATGAGACACATTTTTTTTCACTGTGTGGAAGCTTGATGTAGAGATGATGCATTTCTCCTGCAGTTATAAACACATCCTCATTCTGTTGGAAGAGGTGCAGAATCCAGGTTCAGCATCCGGTCCTTGAAGGCCATGTGCTCTACCAGCCCTTCGCTCAGACACTTGTTCAGTTCCAACCTCTTCAGTGGGTTTGAGACGTATGATTAGTGCACTTAAAGAGAATAGCTCTGAAAGGGAAAGAAGAAAATGGCTCAGCAGTAACAACAATGACTCACACTCACACAGCTGTTCTAATTGAATCATTTCGGCCTCTTTGTACTCCGTCTTGATTGCTCTGGTTCCTTTTTGTTTAGATTTTTGTCTCCATGCCCACTCACCTGATGTAAAAAACAGAATTGTGATTTGCTTCCTTACTTCAGTGCTGCATGGGAGTAAAGCAGCATATGTAAGAGGACAGATCAAAGACGGTGAATTCTGCTGCTTTCTCATAACTGAAGGAGATTGGATGGGGACGAGAGAAAGACAGAGTGACGGTGTGATAAGAGGGGAAGGTAGGAGGCTGAAGGGGGGAGGTGAGTGAGAAATAAAAGGTCAGTTTTACAAGAAGTTTGAGATCTGCTTCTCAAACTTCATGCATTCATGATTTGTTCAAGCATCCACAGTTTTTATTAGAGAGAGTAAGATATACACATGGCTTCATTTTATCATTATTTTTATCAGCAGCTAGTGTGGCTTGTAGATCCTTGTACCAGCCAATCAGAATATTTTTTTGGGGGGGTGAGCCAGATTAGAAGTGAAAGCATGCACGAAGAAATATTTCACTAAGCAACGTAATCATGAATGAAATGGGCCATATCTCCACATGAGAGCTTAAACCTGTTACTTCTTTATACCACTAGTTGACAGACGTGTATATTCAATCCTAACACAATTTTTTGATGGGGTGGGATCGCGACCCAACCCTGATTCAATATATAGTTGTGCTCGTAAGTTTACCCCAGCAGAATTTGTGATGTTCTTTTACCATTTTTCAGAGAATAAGTATGATAAGAGAAAAACTTTTCTTCCTCTCATGGTTAGTGGATGAGTGAAGCCTTTTATTGTCAAACAACTGTATAGACAGACAGACAGACAGACAGACAGACAGACAGACAGACAGACAGACAGATAGATATTTTATTGATCCCAAGGGAAATTGTAATAATGTTGTTAAATAATGACAACTAAAACTACCCAAATGACCCTGATCAAAAGTTTACACATTCCAGCTGTTAATACTGCGTATTGCGCCTTTCACATCAATGTCAGCTTGAAGTCTTTCCTGCAGCTGACATGTTTGTCGTCTACCTACTGTGGTTTGGTTTGAACAGAATCCCTCATGTACTTGTTAGAGTTTGAACACTACTGATGGCTTTCTCACTTCCTTGGAGATCTTTTTATATTCCTTTCATGTTTTATAAAGTTCAATCACCTTTGCTGCAGTTCCTTTGACAATTCTTCTTTTTTCTTCATGACTCAGAATCCAGAAACTGGTGCACTGGATGAAAGATGCAAGGGGTCTGTCAGGACTCAGGAGCCCAGAAACTGGCCCAATCCCAAACAGCCCCCTACACACCACCCCTTCACTACCGAGTGTCACTCCAAACAACACACTCGCTTTGCTAACACACAGCCAGTGGATGGATGAATCACGGAGGAGTGTTCATGGAAATTATTTCCTTCATTCATCACCTGCTGAACTGGAAATAAAGTTTTCATTTACTGGCTGAAAACTGCATGAAGGGAACAACTGTTTCTGGATTTGGAGGTGTGCGTCATGGCCGACCAGCAGCATCTAAGAGGACCGATGGTCGAGGTGGAAGGGCCTTCGATGAGGTTGCTGGCTATGCTAATGTATTGTAAAGTGGCTGCTAAAAGCTCACCATCTTCCTCCCTCGATTATGCATCCTGAGGACTCTCAGGTCAAGAGCTTTAGTTGTAGAAGCATTGGCCGACCAGGAGAAAAAGCTTTAGATGTGTTGATATGTTGCACCGTCTCCACAAAGATCCTCTACCTTTCTGCATGTACAAGAACTGAGTTCTCACTTAGGGGTGAGAACTTTTGGCCACTAGGGGGAGCTGAACCTGTAACTTCCCTAAGGCCACAAGACACTGTAGCAAAAAACAGTCTCCACCGTGTTTTGGAATCATGTTTGCAGACCACTTTGACCAAGTAATTCAGATTCAGGAATTTTTCAAAGGATTCAACGACACTGAAGAATCGGGCCCTGGTGGAGGTATGTGACTAAGTGCTTCTAGATATATATGTATCCATTTTATCTCCAGGTTGCTATGGAAACGTCAGCGTTGGCCCGTAGCTTATGGGACATTACACCGTTTAGAAACCATAAAACTAAACCAGCCAGTTGTTCATCGTTCTGTTTCTTCTTTGATATTTACATGAATTATAGGAAATGCATTTATTGCATGAAAACATGCATCACTAATGCAAAAATGTTTAGGGAGACACGTTAGTTTTTGTCTAGCCAATTATCTTCAACTAGCCCCATTTAGACCCAGACGTATACTGCAGCGTTCTGCAGCTCATCAGGACTTACTGCCGTTGTTCTGAATAAACACTGCTGGAAGATGTGAAGAAGTTCATCACATTTCCGTACGTTTGTACAACAGACAGCTCTGGAGAGATGCCTTTCCTGCTTTCTCTTTCTGGCCTCCTCAGACATCGTTTTCACCTTCTTACTTTGTTCAGCCACGACAAACTTTAGATGGAAGAGGAGGAAGAAGTAGCACAAAGCAGAGCCCTGTGTGTTTATAGAGGAGGAGCTTAAAGCAAAGCTCTGCAGGTCACATGATCCCTGAGAGACGGATCCGCTCCTGCAAAGTTACAATGTCTGGTTTCCGAAGAGGGCAGCCCCCCTCGGAGCGCCAACACTCGTCGAATTGACCCCAGAAATCATCCATTATTACTCACATTAGGCTGATATTTGGGTCAAAAGTTACATGGTATATCCCTTTAATATGATAGCGGAGGAACCATGGATGCCTGGTTGGACTTTCTGAAGGTAGTCAGAAAGCCCATGTGCAGTTTCAGGATGCAGTTTTCTAGCTTGCTGACCAGAGTGTCCAGAGGGACAGTGTTGACTGCAGAGCTGCAGACAACATCCTCACACCCTGCGCTCCAGCTGGCTCGGTGTTGTGAGGCAATTTGTTAGCTGTATCAGCAGCTGATGTGAGTCAAGTGTGGGAGAGAGGCTAGCTTGAATGTCATCCAGGACTAGTTTCTCAGCCCACTTCATAATAACTGGAGTAAGTGCGATCGGTCGGTAATCATTCAGGTCCACAGAGGCGGGCTTTTTAGGAACAGGCGGTTATAAGGGCTGTGAGAGAGAGGTGTTAAAGATCTTATTAAAGAGCCCAGGAAGCTGGTCAGCACAGACCTCAATTACTTTGCTTGTTACTCCATCAGGACTCACTGCTTTTCCTGGATTTACTGACCTGATCACATCCTCACATCCTGTTGCAGCAGCAAGTGTGTGGGTGTTAGATCAGGGCAAGGAATGCAGGCGGCTGCTGGCTTATCAGCCCAAAGAAACTAGTAATAATGGAAGAACACCTTAACCAGAAAATGTCGATAGTTTCAGTAATGTTTTATGACTAGAGCTGTTCATACTATGCAAGAACAAGAGCAAACTTTGTTCTGGCCTGGACATTTTATACTCAATAAAGCTGGTTTGCAGCATGCATGAGGTTTGTGCATGGCAGCGTCTGCGAGAACAAAACATCCACACACACATTTCTCTGTCGTAGTAGAGTCTTTAATATGATTTAGCATGTAATCATACGTGTTTCTTTAAATAGTTTTTATAAACTATTTTCAGGAAAATGCCCAAACTGTCATGTTAAAGTTCTCTGTCTTGTTTCTTGTTTTAGTTTGGTGAGTTTATTCTCCTTGTGTTTTCTGTTTAGTTTACTTCATGCTCCTTGATTCTGGTTCCTCAATCACACCTGTCCAGGTTTTCCTTTGCTCCTTGGCAGGTCATTGTGTTGTGTTTAGGCCCATTTATGCTCGACACAAAAGACGGATAAGCAGACCTGAGTCCGTTACGCCTGTAATTTGTATTAGTTTATGTCTCTGTTTTGGTTATTTCCAGCCCTGTTACCTTCAGTCTTTTTTATTGTTAAACATGAAATTCCTGCACCTGTTTGCCTCCTGCCTCTCACCCTGCATTTGGGTCCTCATCATCCATGCACCGTGACACTTTTACAGCATGACAACAATCATCCGTGCTTAGTTTTAACTTGAAAATGATTGGATGAGCCTCTATTTGTCTACAAAGCAGCTAGAACCAATTTAGCATTGTAATTGAGGATGCATCTGTGGTTATTTATTTACAGGAGCAAAGTATCCTCAAAGCTGTTGTTGGTTTGCGGAGGTAGATGTTTTTATCAGAATGGATTCTCTTTGCTCTATGAATTGCTACGTATATTGCTGCTCCTCATCCGCTCGCTGCAACGCTGCTTAAAGCATTTTATTTTCATAATGGAAATAATTAAATACTGACCTTGTTTTAGTTGTGTATTTCAGGTGGTTTGTTTGCTATTTTTTCTCAATAATCCAAGGTTCATCAGATTGAATATTCCCTTCTAGCCGAGATGCTCAAGGACGATGGCTGCACAGCGGATGTTGCCAAGGCGTACCCACAAATTTTTATTCATGTCAGGCTCCAAATCTTTGCAGTCTTGGAGTTTTTCCATCAATCTGATGCCAAATTGAGTAAATATGTTTGCAGATTGAGTGATTGGATGGCAGCGTGATGCATTTTAGTCCCTTTTTTTATAAAGATTCACATTAGAGTTGACTAACTGAATTATTTGATCAAATTACCACTGATGTTTGAACGTGACATTAATGAAAAAAGGGTCAAACTGTTAACCCATTAATTAACATTGTACATTTTTGCAACAGACATATCGGAAAGAAAAAGAAGAAAGGGATGCAACAGAATAAAACTGAATCAGATGGGAATTACTTTTTTTATTTCAGGAAATCACAAAAATTGAAGACCAAATCAGACTTTTTTTTTTTTTTTTTTACACTTGAAGCTGCAGGGAGCTACTGAATGAAAGTGCACTTGGAGGCATCTGGATGTGAATATGAGATCCAATCAGCCTGAAATATGAAGTTGGTAGCTCGTGATTAATTTATCCAGTTTGAAGGGATCTGATAATGGTAACGAGAGACATAGAATATTTGAAGTAAAAGGAAAGGAAGTGTCAAAGTCTCTGGACAGGTGCAGCATAATCACTCGTTTTGTTTTTGTGAAGTGTCACATAATTTGATGTCACATTGTATGAAATGGGGCTCATAAAATACTGGTCACCATTTTGACAGAAGGTACAACCTGTTTACTGCATGTCAGATGGAATAAACGTGACGCAAGTCCCAATGCTAAAGTAAAAAAAAAAGATAAAAGTGAGTTCAGAGCTATGCTATCCATCAGCAGTTTTAAAAAAGGGACACTTTTGTAGTTGCATTATTTCAGGAAAATTGTGCTGCTACACCAAACATTACTAACTTTGAATAAATCTTTTAAATTCAGTTGAAGCTTTTTTTTCATTCAACATTAAAGATAACTTTAGGAAGAAAATGGAAACCAATATTTTCTCAGTGAGAAGTAATCGTTCAGTTTTGATCTCGTGTTGCAAACATTCTCAGATCAGAGATGCAGCTGTGAGACGAGCGAGGAATCCTTTTCCTCTCCAATCTAAAAGACAGCCAGAATCATGGACTTAACCTGCACCTGCAATGTTGAATCAGAAATAATGTCAATAAACTCCTCGTTTGAAGTCAGCAGGGGGTGTTTGCATTGGTCTGAAATCTGAATCTTCTGCAGGATATTGTACCAGTAAATGGCTCTGGAAATATTGTTGTAGGGCAGATATGAATTTTCATACATGGAGTGAACGCATTCTGCAAATTCTTGACCTTGAAAAATGTGCAGGTTCTGAAAAGAGTCTGTATTTCTCCCTGTTTTAGTGGCTGCTACATTTTCATGTGAATAATTTGTGTTGGTGTCCTTCACTTGCAGATTCAGCTCTGAGTTAAGTTAGATGAGGAAGTTGCAGCTGAACATGTGAGCTAGCTCATTTCCCTTTTCTTTCCTAAAAGATTCTGATCTAATTCCACGAAGATCCCAGATAAAAACCCTCTCACATGACAGCAACTCCCACAGTTTAAGGTCCTCCATTGGCAGGGGAAGAAAAGTGGCTTTTATGGATCTTGTTTTGATGTAATTTACTGTGGCAATGATGTCAGTTATGACATTGTTCAGCTCAGAACTTTGTTGTATAAGTCGACCACATCTAAATATGTCAGTGTGTCCACTACAAATTGGGTATAATGTGCTTGACCGGCTCTTGGCAGACATCCTCATTTCCCAGGCATTGCCTGATCTCCATCTGTTCAGATCCCACACAGTCCTCCCATTTCAGATCTGCCTCTTTGGAGGAAATTTCAATGATTTTCAATGATTTGTCTGCAGTGCTTCTGTTAGTCACATGTTTACAGAAAAGTAAATCATTCCTCAAACCATCCGCCTCTGTAAACCCAAAAATATGTCATCACTAAACACTTTGACAGTTTCCATATGTTTGCAGGGCATTTGACTGCTCCTCCGGGTCTTTCGAGATGTGCTTTCTATAATCTAGAAAGAAGATATTTTAATGGTCAGTTTTATTACAAGCCATTAAATTTTTCTAACAGTAACCACATTGTTTTAAATACCCAACCTTAACCAAATAGTTTGTATAAAATAGTGATGAAACAGTGAGTCAAAGTACTGTAATTACTGTATTATGTATATTGGAAAAGATCAATAAATATCTTTGCTGACAACTTTTAAGGTTTCTGTGATCAACTTGACCAGGACCTGTATCCATTTCCCCCCTTATGGAAAAAAAAAAATCCAGAAAAATGGTTTTATTGAAGCATGTGTCCATCTGCACAGCAGTCCAAAAGTTTGGAGACACTTTCCCACTAGATCTAATGAGAAAGTGTCTCCAGTCTTATCATTTTATTGATTTAAAAAGATACATTTTTTGTCTTAATTTTGTTAAATTTACTGATCAGTCTAATTTATTATTCTTTAAAAAGCATTTCTTTCAAGTACTTATTGTCTTGAGTTTTATTGATATTTCATATTATCCTTGCAATGAAGATATTAGTATACACTGTACAATCTAGATTTTCCTTTTAAGGGGCAAGAAGCATCAATAGATCAATACTAATGGTATTGTATCGACAGGAACATTTTTGGTATTGCACATCTCTAGTCCAAACCTTTGACGGGTAGTGTACTCAATACTCAATTTCAATTACATCAATTAAAATTCTCCTCAGCTCCACTGGATCTTAAAGATCTCAGAGTTCTATATTTTCCCCTCCGAGCACTTTTCTCTCTGACTGCAGGTTTACTGGTGGTTCGTAGAGGTTCTAAAAGTACACTGGGAAGCAGAAACTTCCGTTATCAAACCCCTCTCTGTGGAACCAGCTCCCAGTTTGGGTTGAGGAAGCAAAAACCCTCAGATTAAGCTTAAAACTTTCCTTTTTGATTGAGCTTATATAGGGTTGACTTGGTGACCCTTGGCCATCCCTTTTTAGTTACGGTGCTATAGATATTGTCATTGTCATTAACCTTATCTTTTCTAAATTGGTTTATTAGAACACATTTACTGTAAATTGGAATAATCGTATAATGGATTTTTTTCTAACAGAATTATAATTGGATTTCAATAAACTGGATCAAATTGGACTGTGTCTGTAAAGGTTCCTTGAGATGACCCCCGTTGTGTATGAGCTAAATTTAAAATTCAACTGAACTGAATCAAATTGAATCTCATATCAACCCAAGACAACAAACTTTGGGATGAAAAGAACTGCAGTACATGAGTTTAAACGATATTTATCCAGTTTGTTCATGTAAATGGGGAGTTTTCCTCACGTGGACTAATCCATGGAGTCCCTCAAGGTTCTGTGCTTGGACCACCACTTTCCTCATGGTACATGCTTGGGTTAACTAATATTAATTTATATTATGATACTGAGCTATATTTGTCAGACTCCACAGTGGGCGAGGTGGAGAGTCGGCTTCTGTTTTTACAAATTGCTTTAACTGCCAGCATCTAAGAGCAAAGACTTACTTCAGCTTTGAACTGTGATTAAAGATGGATCGGTTTACTCCAATTTTGTTGTTTTGACTGTCCAAATTCAAAGGTTTCATTGGAGACTTCTCTGCATTTATGCACAGACGTGACAGTGTATTCATTCTTTAGGACTTCAACATACAAGTGTGCTGTCTGACCGAGCTTACGGTGGTTAAAGAGTTTTTAAATCTAATAGACTGTTTTAATCTGGTTAAGTCATTTAAAGGCCCTGTGAATGAACGAGGACGCCCACTAGATACAGTTCTATTAAGTGAACTGTTTTCTTTTGATTATGAAATGTGTCATTTGCCTGTTTATTGCTCTTAAATTATAACATTTTCTGCTCTTGGTTTTTTTGCTGCTGTTCATCAGATATCTTGTCAAGCTGAACAAATTTAGGTGGTTGTTTGCATGTTAGACCACTAAGTGGCAATATGAGAGGAAGAAGAAACTGTATGTTCTCAAGATGGTCACAATAAATGCTGGTCCTTTCTGTGAACCAGCAGAAGCCAAAGTGGCATTTAAGTATCAAAACCCATGCTTATTGATACCTAACTCAGTACTAAATGTTAGTATGGCTTAGTGTGAGGGTAGATGAAATAAGCTAAAGTCTTCAGCCCACACCCACTGCTTGTTTTTTGTTTTCTATATTTCTTGATGTTAAATGTGACCAAATTAAACTAAACTAAAGCTAAAGAATGATTTTTTTTTTACAACGATCTCTGTAACAGTCTGCTGCCTTGCCAGCTTGTTAAAAAGTCGGTTCATATCACACTCATTTCAGCTTCTGGGCTCTGGTTCCCAGTCTGTTCTAGAGAGGATTTAAAGATTTTCCTTTTCGTTTAGGTTAGCCCATTCTTATCTTTGTGACCTTATACCTGTACCCAGTCCTTCCAGAGAGATCTGCTGACCAGATGCTTTTGGTTGTCCTGAGCTCCAGGTTAAAACACAGGGATGACATCAATGTTTTATTGTTGGGCTTCTGTCCCAAGAACTGCCTTCCCCACAACATCAGGAGTCACTTCTAAATCTATTTTACTCCTTTTAGATCAAATAGAGTTTTGACATTTTGCTGTGTGTGTTGGTTTGTGGTGGTGTTCTCTTGTTTTAAAATTTTACAAGGTCAATGTCGGCTATTCAAAACATGCTTATAAGTAAAATTGACTCCATGCCCTCAAACCACAAAAGGGTAATGTGGGGAAAAGGCAACAATGATTTCATTACTTTGTGCTCTTTGAAATAGCCTTTAGAAATCATATGATATAACGTGGCAAATGAGTGGTTTCATTGCCAGACAAGTAGAAAGGGTGATCTTTGCCAAAATCGAGATATGATCTGATCATTTCCTTGCATGATGTTTACAACTGTGGTCCCATAATTCTATTATCTATGGCAGCGTGACTTAGCTTGGCTTTTCTCATTTAATTTCAGACCTAGGGCACAACAGCTTGACCATTTTCATGAGCATATTGTCCTACTTTAGAATCCATCGCGGGTACCGTTGGGCAGACAAATGAAGAAATAAACAAATAAAAACTGAAATTACACAAATGTAGATGTATATTCAATACTTTTGAGTCCCAGAAGGCATGTGTGATGGGATCATCAGACAGTTTTAGAATGCATCAGGGATGGCTTTGAAAATACAGTCTGGATGGTTTCAGGTAAAAACCTCTCTCTTGTTTTTCCCTCATTTCTACGCAGTCATAATTTATGAATAATAAATGTTTACACAAAGCTAAATAAGAGTATTAAAATGTACCGTCATGATTCTGGTGCTACAAACCACCCAGTTTGACAATTAAACACACGTGTACACAAACACAATTGTACAATACTTTTGTATTTGAAGGCCCTGGGGAGGACCCAGGACATGGTGGAGGGTAGGGCTGGGCAGATAATATCGATACCAAGGCTAGTATCGGTATCGATCGATACCAGCGTGATGATATTGATCTTTTTCTTGTAGAGGACTTTGGGAGAAAACAGCCAAAGAAAATGAATGAGAGCCAAATGAATAGCAGGTTTTGTTTTTGTTTAGCGAATTTTCATTGCTGACTTTATTTTTCTCAAGCAATGGGCTCTTTGCACAACTCTACTACTGCCTGAACTTAATACAGATCCTTTGTTTCCTGTCTTTCATTAGTGGACAAATTGATTAATCCAGGTGTGCCTGACCCCAGTAACCACAACTACAATAGCCAGACACACCTGGATTAATCAGGTTGTCCAGTAATGAGAGACAGGAAACAAAGGATCTGTATTAAGTTCAGGCAGTGGTGGAGTTGTGCAAGCGCCCATTGTGTGAGAAAAGAAGGGAATAAAAAAGATATTCCAATATCTTTTTACATGGTTGATGTTAGTTTATATTGTTTACCAACAAAAATGCTAATATTTAAATTTCTCTCTTTTTCCATTCAGTTTAATTTAAAAATGTTTTATTTTCCAAAAACCTTTATACTGTGTTTCATTATAATCATAATTATGATCACTAATTAAAGGCAAACGTATTGTTATTGGTATCGCCGATACTTTCCCTGGATTTACTTGGTATTGGTATATCACCCAGCCCTATGGTAGAGGGACTACATCTCTGTAGTGACCCCTGGACAAGCTGGAAGAGGTGACCAGGAATGGGCTTCCGTGCTTAGGCTGTTACCTCCATGACCCAACCCTGGATATGCGGAGAAGAATGGATGAATGAACAGTCAATGTACAAAATATTTAACGTGGAACAATTAAATTCATCCAAGGAGCCAGGTTTATCGGTACGCCCAGGCCCCTTTTCAGGCCATCCAGTTCACATTGCATCCAACCTTGTCATGGTTTTGGGTTCGGTTTTACACTCCGTCTGTTAGTTTGTGACTTCATGTTGTATTTCCCAGAGCCCGCTCGTTTGTATCAGTTAGTTTACTCCTTCCTTCGTAACACCTGGTTTCTATTTGCTGACTGCAACACCTGTTCCTTATTCATTCATCAGCCTCTCTGTAGAAAGACTCCATGATTTCTTTTCTTTGCATCCTCGTTATTCATCCTTGTGTTCATGTGTGGTGGGCTTTTGCCCACTTGGAACTTTTTAAAGTTATTATGAAATACATTTTTTGTTGTCAGATCAGTCTGACTCGTGCCTGGGAGCCTGATTCTGGTCCCTTTTCTTCATGTGCTGTAATAGACCTTGAATTTCATCCCCCTCCCGGTGGTGAGCCCACATAGAAGTGACACGTGGGTTGACCCCCAGGTGCCAAGGCTCGTCCACCAGGACTGCACTGACATGGAAACCTTGCATCGACGGAGCGCTGATTAACACTAATGATTAACGCTTTCCATGTCATGAAAATAAACACTCCCACTCACAAGAAGTTTATGAACTCAAGGTTTCCTGCATCATCTTAATAATTCTGGAGGCAAACCATTTGCATACATATTTTTTGTAGAGATACTTGCAATGTTTTATTTAATCCCCTGGACCATCTTGCACACATCTGTGAGAGAAACATGCAAGACGGGTCAGTAAGCAATCATGCATGTGTGAAATGCTTGGCTGACACTGGTGCCCAGTAGATTTAGGCCCAATCCCATTTCACCCATTGGCCCTACCACTTGGCCCTACCCCTCCGCTTTGCATGTTCACGTGTAGAGGTAGGGTGTCCCAATTCCCGTTAGCACCGAGGGGTAGGGGCGAGTGGTAGAGCTATATACCCCTTCAAATAAATATTTTCAGGAGCTCACTTTAAACGAAGGGAAATGATAAATCTCCCAGAACGGCTGCAACCGCATCCAAAGAAATGCACAAATGCAAGTATTTTTTTCGATTAATAACGTTTTAAAATGCATGACAACTATTGTATTGTTTAGTTTAAACGCTGTTTCAACGTGTAATGGTCATTTTCTTCATAAAATGCAGATGAAAAAAATTGCTAACTAGCGTAGTGCTAGTACTAAGTTGAGGCTTCAGTAACATTAACGTTAGCCGGCTGAACACTAGCAGTGCTCTGTAGTAGGCAGCCCTCGTAATCTACAGAAATAACATTATCTATAAAAGCTTCAGCAACCTTGCTGCTGCTCTTCAGTACATTGAGGGCTTCATGGGATACAACATCGGATGTAACGTTAACATAAGCCTGGTAACGTAAAAAAAGATGCCAATAGCCCACGTAAGAGAGATCACCACAGCTGTAGAAGGCATGGTAGTGGTAAAAACGAGAAATGGGATTTGGCCTTAGTAAGCCTTAGTTTAGACTTCCTTAAGATAACCTTTGTCATTACTTGAACTGAGCCATTTGACTAAAAAGGATTAAAGAGCATATGAATGAACTGATAAAGAAGACAGACCAGGTTTATTGATATATAGGGTTTGGTAGCCGGCAGAAGGGTCCAGATATTCAGATCTTTGGGAGGAGTGGTAATTGATTAGTGAAACAAAATAATCTGACTGAATCCAAGTCCTGAAAGTCCTGAATACCTTAGCTCATGTCATCCTGAGCATGCTCGTTCCCTTGTCCTGATGCCATGACGCACATCTTCCACGCTGGTGGACACATATTCTAGGATGGCCGTCGAGACTATTTAAGTGAAAGTGAAGTAGTAGAGTGTCCAGCTGCTGCTTCACAACTTGAATGAAAATCAAAGTGAAAATGGTTCTTACTATGTGGTCCAAAAGAAAAGAAGCAGGAAGTGGAGTTCTTTTTTTCTTCTGGTAGAGGTAAAAGGGAAGGGAAAAGGGAAATAAACAGGCTTTCCAACAGTATGAAATGTATTGCCAAGAAGCATTGTTACAACACAGAAATAATCTACCAAACACACATTTCCGAACTTTTTGTTCGATGTTTATGTCACGTCCGACCCCCGACCAATCACAACCCTTCCCAACCTCCTTCGCAATACCAGAGAAGATTCAGCCTGTGCTTTGAACAAATCCAACTAATCCACACAAATGTTCTCCTTCAGTGAGAAAGGGCCAAGCATTCAAAGTAAAGATTTAGACACGGTTGCCAGTCAGCTGTAAAAACCACTTAAATGCCTAACAAAGGTATTTACAGCCAAATAAACACATGAATGATTGTTGAGAGAAATCTGTCTCTTCAGACAGAATGAAAATCACATTGAATGAAAAATATTGAAAACAGACAAAAAGGAAGTCACAAAGTTGATTTTCCAATCGCTGCATTCTGTTGGTTTCATTGTACAAAGCATTCAAATAGTTGTTAAACCAAGTGGACTCTGGTTTCCATCCTGCCTTTCTAACGGTAAGTTCCACATCCTGGCAGCAGCAATTTCCATAATCATCTCCAAGAATGGTTCACAGCAGAGAAATAACAGTAAGCTCTGGCTTTCAGCTTATCAGCAAAGGTCATTGCTGATTTCTCAATGTGTGCTCAGGCTGTCTGATGGTTCATGCATCATTCAGAGCATGGAAAAGTTTCACAGAGAGAAAGATGGAGAAAGGAGGCTGGCAGGACAGGGAAGCTGCTGAGATGTCTTTGTAAAGATTATATTACCAGGAAATACAGGAGTTTAAGCAGAAAGAGAGTCCAAGAGTCATGAGGACAAATGCATTCATTCTTGATTTTTATGGAAGAGTTATGACATTAAGATGTCACAATATTGCAAGTTGTTTTTTTGTTTTTTTACCAGTCATGACTGGCCAAGACTTGCATTGAATAAATAAAGTCTGCAATGAATGAGATGGATGCATCACTGTCAGCCTGCCTCTCTCACCCTCTTGTCTTTCTAGTACTTTCTGTCATTCTCCTTCTCCCTCTCTTTGCATCCTTCTGCCTCTCTTGTCCTGCCTTGCTGTTATCATTAGCTGATTAGTCATCCATCAACTTGAATTAAGTAGTTCCAGATGTCAAAGGGGGGGGGGGAACTTTGCATTTGCTCCACTCATCATTCAGTGTGTGTGTATGTTGGTGTATTTGTTTGCATTTTGGTTTTAACCCTCATACAATATTCACATTGTGATCTCAAGGAGGGCAACGAGACAAGACCACACATACACACTTACACACAGACACATACACAACACAATTTACTACTTGCTTCATTATGTGATGGATGATGCCTCTCATAAATTAGCTGTAAAAGCCAAAGGCTCTGTAAACAGTAGCACACACAATACACACACTGAAATGTCGTCTTATCTCAATGGACAAGACTCGGAGCTGAGGAAATAAGCTTCCAGGTCGCCAGAGTGAAAAGCATCATTTTACATTTCTGCATCACATGGATACATATAATCTCCTCATTAATGAACCATGTGCAGCATTGCTCTAGCCCCAGACAGATCACTAGCAACATGCACAAGTGAGTACCTGATGGACCAGCAATAAAGTCTGCAGAGAGACACATTTATTTACTTAATTTCAATGAAGGTTCAAGTTTATGGGCAACCAGGGCTGTAAATGAGCTTTTAAAAAAAAAAAAAAATCAGAAGCCAAGTGGCAGGCAGATTTCTAAAGTTACCAGCCAGTCAGTTTTTTCCACTTGCCAGATTGTTTTGGAGGGGGAAAAGTAAGATTATAAGTACAACTGAATGCATTTAATCTTACTTTTCCCCCCTCCAAAAT
The DNA here is from genome assembly GCA_028567055.1 of Leptatherina wallacei. Taxonomy (NCBI): domain Eukaryota; kingdom Metazoa; phylum Chordata; class Actinopteri; order Atheriniformes; family Atherinidae; genus Leptatherina; species Leptatherina wallacei. Next base: position 1,327,644 of record JAOXYM010000014.1, on the reverse strand, counting down.
CTGCTGTATTGCGGCCTTCGAGGAATTGAGTTTGAGACACATTTGTCATTGTCAACCTTCTCCCCTACCTCCTTTCTATCCTTGTAAGCAGCCTTGTTCTTTCCACCATCGAACCATTTCTGTTCTATTTTTCCTAGACGTCACTTCCTTTGTGCAAATATCCTCATTCAGCTGCACGTTGTTCTGGCCGTAGCTCATCATTGACACCACGCACACTAAGGTAAGCATGCAGCCAATGGAAGGACAAACTTTACAGAATAGTGTTCATGGAAAATGATCTCTTTCATTAATCACCTGCTGAACTGGACAGGAGGTTTCATTTATACTTGACAAAATTACCTTGGGTGGTGTAAGAGACCTGTAGAAAACCATATGCAAGTCCTTACTTTAAAAAAATAATTCAATCCAGCTTTATTTGTATAGTGCCAATTCACGACAATATCATGGCAGGGCACTTCACAGACAATCAGTTTGAGCCAATCTGTTGTCATCAGTCAGTATCCATACAAGCCAATTCAGAACAAATAGCCTAGAATTTACACTCACTGTGTGAGTCAGTGGACTTGTCGACCAGTCTTTTAAATCCTTTCTTACTACAGTTTCTGTGCTTAACCTCAGTGCACAGGGGCTGATGGACATTTACATAAAGAAAACAATTTTTGTCCATAACTTCTATTTTCTACCACACAAACAGCTGCTTCAACAGGGCCTAACATATTATATGTACAATATGTGATAAACATTTCTTTCTGAGCAACACAATCTCATAGCAATGCATATAAATAGAATGTAACTTCAGGCATTTTTCGTGCACCATTTCTACGCATTTCAAGCCTTGGTGTCACCATGCATAATTTCACCTGATGCTGCTGTTGCATCCATGAAATTGGGGTGACTGTAGCTTAGGAGGAAAAAGCAGTTCCCTACCAATTGGTAGAAGGTTAGTGGATTTATCTGCCTCCCAGATTATCTGCGGAAGTGTCCTTGAGAAAGATGCTGAACCCCACTTTGCCTCCTGATGTGTCGATCGGGGTACAAATGTCTATGGAGGCACACAATAATTGTCTGTAGTTGTAAATCAGTGTGCTTTCCCATTAGTGGGAAAATAATGTCCTGGTTTTGGCTCTGAGATATAACCAGTAATTACTTGTATCTGTCTTTAGGTAAACGTGCAAAGGGAAGTCGGTATCTCACAGAAACTCAGGAGGAAGTTTGTTGCTGGTTCTGGTTTGCAGGTTGAGGAAGGTTGAAAGTGGTTTACAGCTGTTTTGATCCAAAGCATCTACTTTGGAGAATACCCATATCATTATAACAACCATTCACCATTGTCTACCATTCTAAAATAGTCATTTGCATCACAAACTGCCAGAAACATGATGGAATCTGCAACTTTGTAGTTAAAATAGTAACTCCCTGCATTTGGCAGGCTTTTTTTTAATTTCAGCATGTTCTTTATCTGTGCATACTATGCAACTGGGGAAGCTCCACAATCTCCAGAATTCATGTGCAATATCTACCCCTTCATTCCCTTTGGGAAAGAGGGCAAACTCTTTCTTTTGTGATTCCCAGTTTGCAACACACATCTCAAAGATGAGGAAGAGAGCCATGGATCCTATATCTTGCAGCACCACATATCTGGCTGCTTCAGATGACGGAAGTCACAAGTTAGTTTCTGGTATTTCTTAAATTCAGAGGCTGCAGTAAGTTTTCTTGTGTTTAACAAAAGGTTTGATCTAATGCAGTAGGCCATAAAACTGGTGTGCAGACATGAGACATTTCTTGAAATCTACCACATTGTCCAAACCTCTCATACGGCTCACAACAGGGCTGAATTCCCCTGTTTGTTGTGCAAAGGATGTCCAAGCCATCTTATTTTGCATTTCTTTTTAGGCATTAAACTCAAAAGCAAGTTTTTCCTTGTCAAACATCATCTTGACCAGCAGAATGTTTGTGTGTGAATGACATGCTTTGTGGCAGATATGTCTTTATATTTCAGCTGTGTTGGGTCATATTGAAATGTCTACCGTACTCATCCTGACTGCACATGTTGCCATTAGAAAATGAAACAAGCCCCACTAAGAATGGATGTAGCACTGTGCTGATGTCATGATTCTCTGGCACAATGACTAATGCGACAGGCATAATTAGCCTATTACTCTCAGGCATTTTGGAAGAAGGAGCATTTACTGGCCAAAGATTACAGCTGTACTCCTTCAATAAAGTAATCACTCCTCCCCCTTCCCTCATCCAAATGGATCCCCCCCTTAAATCTCTGTATAACTGCTGGCCAGGTGGGCCGCATTCACTCCAGAGTCGTCAGGATTTGTGCAGGTCAGCTTGATAAAATTATTTAATCTGAGCCTGAACCTGGAGAGACTCCCAGTCCTGTTCTAGTACCAAAGACTTCAAACCCTATGGAGTCAAACTATTTTAGATCCAGACCCTTGGCTTTTCATCTGATGGAGATTTTGAAAAGAATTATACTTGGCCATTTCTGAGCTATATGATAAGCACACAACTGGATCTTCTGCTCTTCACATACCAATCGGGCATTGGGGTGGATGCAGTCATCCACCTATTGCACAAACCCCCCTGTCACCTTTTGCACTCCTTTTCATGAGAGGCATGAAAGGGAGCTGCTACCTGATTGCATGGATCATCAGGGTATCGCGTTCACCCCTTTTCTTTTTACGCTGTACACTTATGACTTCAGTAACACAAGCATCTGTCACCTCCAGCAGTACTGACACAGGTGCACACTTTACCCACATAAAACAAACAGGTAATGGACATTCAAGTGTTGGAAGAGTACCTGGCTGTTTCCTCAACCGATTTATGACGGAGGAGGGGCGGCGGCAAGGATAAATAAAACTTATTGTTTTTGTACTGCAAGCAAAACATGGACAAGTAGCAATGGGCGAACAATAATGAGTCAAGAACAGACATTGGTTTATAAGACAAGTCAAAGCTTATTTAAGCTCAGTTATGTAGCAGATTCAATATGGAGTCAAAGGAGCGTACACTGATAGTAAATGTGTAATCTTACTAAGCCGAGTGTCAGCAGACCTCTGTTGACACACAAACAGAAACGTTTTAATATTTCTGGAGGTTTTATAAAGTCTCTAGAGACAAGCTTGAAAACATATTCTTCCATTAAACAGCAACTTTACTGTTTTTGATATATCTATAGGCGATGTGAAATGGAAAACTCAACTTCCCCCTCCTCCTTTAAGGACATATTTTAAATTTTTGTGCACAATCAGACTGTCATGTTGCAATTGTCCACATATGGCCCATGTGTCATCTACTCTTTGGGGCAGTTATAAATCTTAACTTCAGAGATACACTCATGCATGAACACACATTTTGCTGATTTAACAAGGCATGAAATCACACATACAGACAAGCTGTTTGAACGGTCATCTGCAGGTTCAATGCTCAGCACAGCTAAGGTCAGAGCTATTTGTGCAACAGCATAAATCATTGTTACATAATGATTTGTCTTGCTTTGACTTTCTTTGCCCTTCATGTCTCTCTCGAGTGCTGAGTATTCCACTTCTCTTCAATTTCACTAATGCTCTCAGGAGAAAGGAAAAGAGCTGCTTCATTACGTCAGTAATGCCATTTATGGTGAGGTAGAACATGAAAACAGAACTCTGGTGGATCCATATTTCTTCCAACAAATGCTCTTCTTTTTCTTTATCTCGCTGTCATTTATTACATCCATTTACTGTCTTAAACTGCTTAATATTCTCTTTCTTTTCCCTTTTGGAAGGAAGAATTGATAGCATAAGGAAGGCAAAATCCAATTAAAGAAGATACAACATTTATTGGTGAACAAGTGTTGAAACAGTTTGTTTTGGTGATTAGACAACATCTTGGTGGAGTGGTGACATGAAAAAGGTGATAGGATAGGTGGTGGGAGACAGTTCTGATGGGAGCTGAGAGGGAGTTAGGCTGCATGAAAGTCAGCCTGGAGGGGAAAGAACAGAACAGAGGAGAGTTACAAAGAATGGCGATCAGACTGAAACAAAGTAACAGACAAGAAAGGCACTGGACCAGAGTTGTGATGACAGAATAAAGAATCAGGAGAGTTTGACAATTTGGGAGAATGGAAGTGAAAAGCCTAGAAAAGATGAATAGCACAACTTCTCGAGAATGAGAGCAGACATGAGGGAGAAGATCTACCTTACTGAACATATGTTTCATTTAAATAAAGATAGATCAATCAAAAAAATGTCTTTTCATTTTCTTGACGCTTATCCGGGGTCGGGTCGGCGGGGCAGCAGCCTGTCGAGAAATTTTCATTTTTTATATGGACTCAGCTATTTTTAATGAGACTCATATCTGCTTGACTTGTTATGTCTGCTTAAGAATGTGATATCCTTCGGTGGCCCCAGTGTCTAGGCTCTGTCCTGCGGTGTCATGATGGCCTGGCCCACTGTGTTTGTGCCACTCACAGAGGCCAGATAAGCCCAAGCGGTATGAGCACTCCTTTTTACCTCACTTCTCATTGTGTCATTGTTCAGAAAAAATTCCACAACAAGCCTAAAAAAAAAGGGAAAGCCAGACTTCCCTCTCCCCGGCCGCCTCTTCCAGCTCATCCAAGAGGCTCCCTAGGTGTTCCCAGGCCAGTTGAGAGACACTCGTCCATCCAGTGTGTCATGGGTCTTCCATGGGGCCTTTTCCCTTTGGGCCGTGCCCAGAATACCTCACTAGGGTGATGTCCAGGGATTAGAAAAGATGTGATTAAATTTATTGACGCATAAGAGAAACTTATGTTGCTGATAAGACTAAAATGCATTATCTCAGTCAAGTTTTGACACGAACAAGGAAACATATAGGATAGAGCCCCTCCCTGCCCAAAGAAGAGAAAGAAAATGTGCTTACTAATGGAAGGTTAGGAGTTGAGGTGGCCGATGTTGCGCTATATATTGAGCATATGTGAAGTGAGGAGTGGAAATAGACTAAGGGAGGAATGAGAGCTTGCGTTCAGGCTTAATAGTCATCCAAGGCCAGAAATAAGGAATACGCAAGGCTAAGAGATAAAGAGTTTCTACACAGGCTTGAGGGCTGTCAGAGGCCAGAGGGGAAACACAAGCCTCAGGAAGGGTTAAAGGAAGAAAGAATGAGCTTGTGTTTAGGCCATATTAATAAAAATCAAGGTCATCTTTATTATCCCTGAAAAGAAAATACATCCATACCAGAGCATGAGACAGATCTGCAGGAACTGACCAATCCCTCGATTTATGAAGTAGTGAAATGTCATTTAAAGTGATGACTGGAACTTTGCAACACAATCTCATAATACCCTTAAGTCCGTTTAATGTTTTTAAGGTTAAGAAGACCATACTGACTGATAAAAGAAAAGTTAAAGAAGAATTTAATAAAACATTCTCATTAAAGCTCAATTAACATGAACATAACATAGCTTGGAAGGGAAATAAAGGTGCTGGTGATCTTTTTTTACACACGGCATCAAAATATTCACATGCCAGTTTATTATCATTAGCAGTACCCATGTATTTATTTTGATGTACACACTCCACTGGCTGGTCGTTAATCACCACTGGAGGAAACACCGGTGTTGCTTCTCATATCCTTAGTCTTAGTCTTTGAGACATTGATGTCTAAGTGGGAAGCTTTACATCAAACTCTTTCTGAACAGGACCATGATCAGGATTATCATTTTAAAGCAAGAACATAATATCTGAACCATGTGTGAACTTAAAAGTATGCACTGGCTTTGATAAGAACTAGTTTCCAGAACAAGAGGATGCACCCTTGAGGTGAGCCGGTGGAAGATAAAAATGGCATTAACTTGTTGTGAATGATGTAATCAGCTGGCAAATCAGGCCTGGAACAATGTGCAAATCCTGCAATCTACGGACTAAAAAGTGGAGCTGAATGCAATTGAAAGAGAAGTCAATAAAAATAAAAGGAATGAGCCGGTACAAGGCTTAGAGAAGGGGAGAGCTTTTCTGCTGGCTTGAGGGCTGTGAAGAGGCCAGAAGAGAGAAATTGGCCTAGGGAAGGGTTAGAGAAGGAGAAAATGAGCCTGTGCTAAGACTTAAAGGCCAGAAAAGAAAAATAGCCTTGCAGTAGGGATAGAAAAGGGAATGAGCCTGGGTTTATGCTTACAGGCTGTCAAAGCAATTGATTGAGCTTGAATCTGGGCTTGAAGGCCATTGTAGGTCTTTAGGGGAGAAATGAGTTTGCAAAAAGCAAAGCGGTGAGGAGAGAAATGAGTGCTCAGAAGTCTTAGAGCAGAATGAGGAGAGTCAAGACTTGAGGACCACTGAGGACCAGAGTAAATGAATGAGCCAGCAGGATGCTTGGAGGACAGGAGAATCAGCCTGGATTCACGTTTAATTGCCAAGCAACATCAGTGGAGAAAAATTTGAGACGAAAATTAATCTATAATCAGGCTCCAAGGCCTTTGAAGGCCAGAGGAGAGAAGTGAGTTTGGGAAAAGCTTTAATACACCTCGTACTATGACGAATACCACTTCATCCTAAAATCTCAGAGATTAAGGTGGAGAGGATGAAGACAGAATTAGGTTGGATGGAGGAGTGCACTCCAGGCAATCAGCTGGCGATATCATTGTTGAAAGAAGACGAATACACCCTGCACTACTGATGGAGCAGCTGATGGAGCCTGACGTAAATGAATGGCCTTAAAATTGTACTGAATTCTGAGAGCATCTGAACATGTCATGACAAAAAAAAATTATATTAACAATCAGATTTGTCTGAGCTTATGCTTGAATGATCGATTAATGAAACATTGAGTTAAAGATGCATGATTTTGGTCATAAATGCAAACAAGATTAGAGGATTAAGGAAAATTAGATTAGCTAGAAAGGTAAACCAATACTGCATTGATAAGAATAAAAAGATATGGAAAAATGAATGCATATTGTTTAGAAATGTAGCTGACAGGAAGAAAATAGTTATTCACCATCATGAAAAAACAAACAGGATGGAGGAACAGTCTTTGAACACAACTATTCAGTAGTCGAACAGCATGCTACAAATTGGTAATCAGAGGAGAATAAAATGACGTGGAAATATATGAACAGATAATGAACATGTTGAATGAGAATTTAAGTTCAAGCTACAACTTCATCTGATGCGACTGAGAAGATTGGCCACTGAGAGAGTTAAGCTAACCAGTAAATGGTAGATGAAGGAATTTCCATTGGATGTCAGCAAACACCTTCATGCATAGTTAACCTGATGCATCAGATGGATTTGGAGGCTAATCATTTCCTTTGGTAAATTGTTAGAAAATTTTTGTCTATTTACTGTTCCTTTGTTATAGGTCTGGATAATTCTTTGTCGCTTGAGAAATGTCTGAAGTCTGGGTGGAGAGTTTCTTGGCAAACTGCCTATGTAGTCACGGCAATGCAGATGTTGGTACATCTAGGTGCTCTATACTTCAGTCACTTCGGGTAAGACTGTAGTGGCAAGCCAGGAGAAGATGTCATCAGGTGGAGACCTACCTTCATTGTGTGTTTCAACCCTGAACCACGACACCCTCTAGTTAGTGGGCTAACAGTGATGGCCAGTCACTGCCCATCTTCTCCTGGCCCCCAGCTCACCTCCTCCCTCCTACTCCACAGCCTCTCTCCACTACCTCCCCCAACTGACGGGTTGCTGACTTCCTCCTCTCTTCCCATTACTCCCAGTGCCGTGAGTTTGTTCCACACAGAACTGTGCCGAGAAGCCCCTGCACCAACCTCGACTGGGAACAGCCAGGCCTGCCATCCTTTGTCCCTACATTGTTGGATAGAGCCCTGGTACTTTGTAGTCGTCCTTTCTGAGGCCTTTTCACATCGGTCTTCCCTATGGGACCGTCAGTCAATCAGTTTGATCTTCTTGGCCTTCTTTGACCACAAAACCAGGTTGGGCCTCAGAGACGTTTGGACAACCTGAGGGAAGTGGAGTCTCCTCCCCAGGTCCGCCCAAATCTCCCACGATGGTGTTGCCTACAGGAGGCCTTTTCCTAGAGTATCCAGGTTTTTGCTCATTGCCTTGGCATCTTAAATTACTTAAATACTGTTCTCCTGGTATTTCTTGAAACTTCATTCATGATCTGTGCGAATTCATCTGAAACTGATATATCTTGTTGTTGATATAAAAATAAATACCCATGTAACAGGGAATCCATGATCAGTGACAAACACAATGTATTTATATCCAATGCCAGTTTGCTGGGGAAGTGGCCCCACACCTGAACAGAAGTGTTGGTATGGTGTGGCACGTATGATTGGCTCTGACTTAGTTTTCAACCTAAGGTAATCAGCTTGCACGCATCAAAGCTCACGTAGAATTCCTACGAGTTCTCCCATGTGTCATCTCTCTCTCTCTTTATGAAACTCTACTCCTCAGCATGTGTCAGGGTCCTTCCCTTGTTTTCCATTCTTACTAATATTTGTGAATATTAGTTAATAAAATCAGGATTACAAGTTATAATATGTTTAATGTAACCAGGTGGTTAAAAAGCTAAATATTTGCTGTAGAAATAATTTCTGAAATATTGCTGGTCAGACTAGTCCAGTAGTTTACATTGCTTTTGAACCAGCAGGGGGCACATTGCCATCATGATGACAGAAAATAATAACAGGAAGTACAACAGAAAGCACCAGTGTTGCCAAGTCCGCTTGCATAAGCGACTCTGGGCTAGATTTTCTGTGAAGTCGCTTGAAAATAGTCGTGGGTTGCAGGTTTTTGGACTTGTTTTCGTCAGTGTAGTTACGTATTTGGGCTTCTTCTGCTTCCTTTGTGAAGCCCTCCTGATTCTCTCTCAGGTGTCCACATTAAAACAATAACCCCTGAACGTGGCATGAGAAACGCAACAGTCTTTTTTTTTTCCCAGGAACTAATGTACACAGTCCTCTGTCTTTGGATACCATGGCGACCATCCGAATCAGCACACTCTTACCCCCCCAAACACTCATGCACAACTTCACTCGACAGAAACGGTGACAATGCCTGAATATAACTTAGGATATACATATGTAAAACATATATAGCTTATATGAATGTGCTGAAAGACTGCAACACTGCACCTGCATGCAACTAGAAACATGTTAAGAGATCACTGAACAGGCAATGACTCCCAATGAGAAAACATACTAGATAAGTCACTCATTACATTTTACCTGCTTATATATATATATATATATATATATATATATATATATATATGTATATATATTGGTAATATAATGAGAGCGCAGAACATGCGTGTTGGAGGTTGTTGCATGTGTCATGTAATAAACTTTTATTTTTGTGTTTTAAATACTGTTTTGTTATTAAGTTGATGTAATCTGTTCTTGTATACCACTATGTTTTGGTGTGAAAAGCAAGCTTTGTGATAATAGACATTTAGCACAGTGACTGTATAGTTTAGAGGCAGTGCAGTGACTATTGGTTCTGTTTGTCCATTTAGGTGCCAGAGATGTATTTACTGTCACATACATATTTTCCTGTATTTGTGCACCGAGTGTTATTAGGCCCGAGCACCGAAGGCGGTGCGAAGGCCTATTGTATTGCAAGTGTTTCTCGTTTTTATACTTCTTCTCTTTCTTTTTCTCCTTTCCGCCACTTCGGGTGCATTTTTGGGGGACTGCCCATATCTGAAAACTCATGAAATTTTGCGTACCCCCCCAGAGTCACCGGCAACTCGGCGTGTGGCGGTGGTCTCGAGTAAAGGCGCGGCCAAATTTTCGAACAGCGCCCCCTAGAGTCGTGCCCCGCCACTGACAG
>JAOXYM010000014.1:1083788-1103456 GCA_028567055.1 Leptatherina wallacei | reverse complement strand
CCTCCACTAGGGGCTGCAGTTCCCCCCTCCTCCACTAGGGGCTGCAGTTCCCCCCTCCTCCACTAGAGGCTGCAGTTACCCCCTCCTACACTAGGGGCTACAGTTCCCCCCACTTCCACTAGGTGCTGGCTGCTAAACAGAGCAGATCCCCATAGACTCCATTGTTAAAAAGACCAACTTCACAGCAGAAATAAACATGTTTACAGCCTGGTACAAAAAAACATTTTCGGTGTAATAGGCGAAGTTTACTTTCATGACAACTGTGGGGGGGGGGGGTGAAAAAAATTCTACCTTATCTGTTTAGATGTTATTAGCTTTGTTAGCTCATAACTCAGAGTTTGAAGGGTTTCAATCATCCCTCCCCACGCTCACAGCCCCCCCCTCCCCCTCTCAGTGCCTCCTCGTCGCCCATTTTTGTGTTTTGCAGAAATTTTGGCCGATACTGATATCCCATATTAGTTTTTTTACAACGGCCGATAATCGATATTTACCTATATAATTTTTTTTTATGAATGAAGATAAAATGATCATATTTTGAACAAAATTAAAGTTAACGTTAGCAGCTTTAGCTTCACGCCAAAATTTGTGAAACTCTGGTGGGTTCTCAGATGATATATCAAGCTGGTGGTGTTGAATGAATTGATGATGAGGAATCTTTTTGGCTGCTTGTATCCGCAATCTTGTCCTTTCAGTCACTACCCACATAAGCCGCTTTCAGACTTGCATTGTGGAATATTTGCAGGAAATCCGCTCTTCAACCGAAGTTGTCTTTTCAAACATATCGCCCCTTGTGGACTTCTTATGTCCCGGGCACGTTGAGATATAGGGAAATGTTCTGGATAGGTTGATTGTTGAAACAGGGTAGGACGTCGTTGTTGTGCATTGTATATTTGGGATATCGTATATCAATGTCCGCACCCACAGCGACAGCCCTCCCCTCAACCCTTTCTGGAACATTTCTTGTGCATTCAGTCAAAACGAATGATCTTCTCCAGGGTAAAAGAGCGGAATGTTTGTCTGAATGCAAACGGTATAAAAGACAAAGTTTGCACTATTACCGCTTTACAGAGCTAGTCTGAAAGGAGCTATAATGTTAACAGCAAACCTGCAAACATAAGATTGAACTCAAAAATGAGACCCATGTTTTAATTTTGGTGCAGTCGGTGCGTTACTTAGTGCAGTATAAGGATAATTGGCCAGTATAGAAAGTTAATTAGAAAGTAGTTCCCTATGCTTTGAAAGTGAGGGTAAAGAGGTTCCAAGTCACCAGTCTAAAGATGTTCATACTGTCCTATGGTTAAATCACAGAAAGGTTCCTTTTGGTAAGACAGTTAGGAAAGGTCCAGGGCCTTTTACTTTGACGTGCTACTTCCTGTGGCGTTCCTCAGAAGGGTCACATGATGTTGCTAGGAAGTGTCTTGTAGGTTCTTAGAATGATGTTGCCTGGTGTCCTGGAGGATGGTATCCCAGGAGTGCGACACGGTCTTCGCTGTTGTGGGGGGGGCTTTACCAAACTTATGGCTCTTCAAACAACAATGTCAAAGTAGGGACTGAAAATCTGTTGGTTTGAGTTCAGCATCACAATAGCTTTTGGGTAGAAGCCATTGTTCGGTCTATAAAACCTTTCAGAGGTTCGCTGGTTAAAACTTTGCATTTGCAATGCCAACATCTTCCAGAAAATCTGCCCGTAACATCATAGTTGTTAGTTGTTGCTGCCACAGCCAACAGACAACACACTTGTGCTCCCTGGGGTTAGTCATTGTACAATTATGTCACTCCTGGGTAATCATGTTTGGAGAGTATCACATCAAAACTCCCCAAATTGACTTCTAAGAATTGTTGGAATTGTAGGAGCAGTTGAGTTCTAAGAACTCAGTTTGTGGTGGCCATGCAGAGGTAATCGGTTACAGCAGAATCCTGAAAAAGGTCTGGTTTAGAAGTGCTTATAGAGATCCGAGTCCTCGGACCACATTTAACCCGTAGGTGTTGTTGAGACACTGACCATTAATTTTCAAATACATAAGGAATTCATCCCACCACGAGTCCACAACCAATCCTCATGTCCGTTCAGGCTTCTGATCCCCACAGAATGGAGTGGTAGTATTCTGCAGCCCTGAAATTTACTGAACATTTTCCACAACATGACACCACAAACGTCCATATTGCAGATTTTACAGATGAATACATCAGCTTTCAGGTAATAGACTCAACCTTTGCCTTTTTTGTTCAATGAATAAAACAACTCATGTAGATGAACTTGACTGTGACTGTGAGGAGACTTTGTGTGCCTGACTATATCTAATTTAGCAACCTTAAGCTGCTCACGATTTACTAATTACTTATTGCTTTAAAATCCTGCATGATTTCTGTAATTTGTGGGATGGAAAAGTAGAATTTAAGCATTGTGGATGCATGCATTCTTAACAGTGGAATAAAAATCTGGCTGGGTTATTGCCTTTCAGAGAGAACTGAGCTGTACGCCCACTTTTTCAGGTCCACCTGTTCAACTTCCTGTTAGCACAAATATCTAATCAGCCAATCATATGACAGCTACTAAGTGCTTTTAGACATGTAGACATGATGATCAAACTGAGCATCAGAGTGAGGAAGAAAGGGGATTTAGGTGACTATGACTGTACTATGGTTGTTGGTAAGAAGAAGTAAGAAGTTAGAGGAGGATGGCCAGACTGTTTGGAGATGATAGAAAGGTCAACTACTACAACAGCATCTCTGAACACACAACATGATGGTCTACAGCAGCAGAAGACCAAACCGGGGGCCCCTCCTGTCAGCTAAGAACAGGAAACTGAGGCTACAGACTCACCAAGGACAAAAGTACAACCCAAGAATGAACTATTAGTATTTCTATAAACCTTCCGCCATTGCTGAGGTGGCATTTCTGTACATGTCAAAGGAGAAGAGATGAGAATTGGACTATTTTTCCAAATGCCAAGGAAATCTGGAAGGACTTGCCCCCTTGGCTGTTCGAACAGCAGTGGAAACTTTAATTGTAGGGGTGGGAGAAAAAAATTGATTCACATAAATATCGCGATTTAAAAAAAACAAAAAAAACAATTTTTTTTACATGTCCTGTTGGGCGTTATAGCTAGCACAACGATGGTGAGGCTACTGTGTTGTGTTTTCCTTATTTACAGTTTTTTTAAAGATTAAAAAAAAAATCGCAACTTGAGGTAAAATTTAGCAATTGTGTTTAAAACAAGCTTTACTTCTGTCTGTGTGACATGGAGGGAGGCACTAGTTGATGCCGTTTGTCCACCGATGGCGGTGTGTTCGCATCAGGGCCGAACAACGGCCAATCAGAGAGCAGAGGAGAAATGGCATGACTTTTCTCCCAATGACAAAAACACAGTAAATTTTGATGATCAGCTGACAATCTGACTCCAAATTGTGCGTATTCATGTTGCAACGGGTAACGTTTGTTTTGCTAGTTAATGCTAACAGACTAAGAGAAAAGGGGCCGCAGCGTTTCTGAGAGTTAATGAGTAATTTGGGAGATATTGTGAAATATAAGGTGATTTTCTCTGATCCGGACAACATGACCAGGAAATAAAAACCATTCAGTCGTAACACAAACAGATCACATACACGGTATCCTGCAGCCTAAACTAGTTCTCTAACCATCCCAAATACTGGAAATGAACAGTCTTTGCGAAAGTAAGAGAAATAAGATGTTTATACTCATTTCAGGGTCCCAAACTTTAGATTCTAACACTCTTGTTAGACAGAGATTCAGGAAGATGAGTGTTATTTTTATTTCCTTCCTCTTCTTGCCCGTTGGTACGCACTTCCTCTTCCTGCATCTTTCTTCACTGTGTCTGTTGCCTACATCCTCTTTTTCAAGTTGCTCATCTTCCTTCCCTTCCTGTTTCTCTTTCTCACCATTTCTGTCTTCTTCATTTCTCTTCTCGTCCTCCATATATTCAGTCTGCCCGTCCATCTTTAAATCTGGGTGTGACTTCACTCTTATTTGTCTTTTTTACTGCTTTTATTACCCATGTGTTACGTTGCTACTTTGCCCTCACAGGGCCAGGATCAGCGCTGGGTTAAAACAAATATCTTAGTTTAGTTTCACACAATTATAGCTTATCTGGTGGCATGTTCCTAACAGGTTGTTATACCTCTTGAACATGCATCATCCGGTTTCATGGGTGTAACGGCAGATCTGTAATGTAACTATAGGCGTGTGATAACCACAGAAAGTCCAGGATCTCAGCTAAAACCTTGTATAAACCATTTTTATGACCACCAAACACAGTTAAGTCCATACACAATTCAAAGAGCAGGTATATAAAGTCCATAAAAACATGTAAACACATATTAAGGATCCCCCCTGTCCATCCGACGACATGTACACGGACAAATATCTACTGAAAGCGCACATCTCACAGATTCCAAAACTGTAAGTTTCATCTCGCTATGACCAAGATTCACCGAACCAGAAGCAGAAGAAGGAAGAAATTAGGCTTCGCATAGTAAAACAGTCATAAATGATGTCTTACCTTGCCTCCGAAACTTCTATCCACTGGGATAAAACTGCATTTAGCAAAAAACTACGTTTCCCAGAGTGCTTTAGGAGCAGTTTTCTGTACAAAGTCATAAAACATGGTGACATCAGTGTAATTCTACTGGATCACACCGGCCGGCTGAATCGGGAGTTACGAGCGGAACCAGACATTATTTGCACGGATGCACCTGTTTGCAGTGTTTTGGTCCTTTTTTTTTAGCTATTTTAGAATAAAATAACATCCCAAAAGATACACCGCCCTGCAGAAGAACAGCTGAGGATGATTTTAAAGACATTGGGACAGAGTTGTGTGTCCCAGATTCATTATCGGATGACGAGGACCGTCCTCGGTGCCAAAATGCACCAAACTGAGCCGTCTCTTCGCTAAAACCTCTGGAACTTTGTTGCGTTTTACTTCAGCTCCATGAAACGTTGCACAGATAATGTCCTGCGGCGCAGTGGCGTAAAGCAAAATACTAACGTAAGGTAATGTGCCGAGATGGGAAAAGAAGTTGTGAAGACGGTTTCTCATCCGCGGGATGCTGCAGGGCAGCGGCAGCTCCATGAAGTTTAAAATTCAGAAAGTATTGCTACTTTAAATCCCATTAAGCAAAAATCCTTAAAGCAATAAAAGTCCATTATCATACATTTCCTTTCTTTAAACGTATTTGATTTGTTTCCTGCTTCAGCTAAGAAAACCTAAATGAAACCCCTCAAAACAGCAAGGTAGCCTAATAATCCATTTAAAATCCTGCTACGTGTCACTACCAATTCACTGCATTTCTGTGCATATTCTCCCTGTTGACTTCCAGGGAATGAAAAGACAAAAACCTCTAGTGGTCAAACTTGTACTCGCAAGATAAAGCCGATAAAAACTCTAATAAATTCTCTGGCTTTTTGTCTGAATTGATGTATTTTTTAACTGTAAATCTGCTTATGGAGTCTGGTTTGACAGCCTTTCTATTTTCCCTTAAGTGACTTCTTAGCATCATTAGTTTTCCTTATTGAAACTAATTGGCATGATGAGCAACAACCTTGCCACTAATCTCTGTCTCATGCTTTCAATGTGGAATTCAAGTCACTCACTTGAGGGGAATTTCAAAGGGAAATGATCTGCAGAGGTAGAAGTCTAAAATGGAGCTGCTATAAAAAGCCCCACAAAGCCCATTTCTTTTAATTCACACATTAAAATGAATGCATTAAAATAAAAAATCCTTGGTGAGCATATTTTTTTCAGTATGTCTCCGAGACTAAAGATAGTGGTTTGCATTCTGTTACATTGTATTTGCCAACGATAGTAGTTTTTTGTTGTTTTTAACCAGTGGTATGATTTTTCCTTCAGACATCATTGGCTATTGGTTCAGTTTGAGCTGTTTTACCCGTTGGCTTGCTTGTATTGACAATATACTGTACATAACTGTGTGGTGCAGTAATCAGAGCTATTTTATCCACTTGAATGGCAGCTCAGGAGGTCAGGGATTAATTCAACTAATGCTGAAAACCCTGAATTTGAAAAAATGACATTGAGAAGGAGTCTGTGTGTTTGACTGATCCCAGTTGACTGGATGTTCACGTTGTGTTTGTATCAGATGCAATTAGAGAAATTAACACATCGTCATAGACTGGAAGAAGCAATGACGAAACCCGGGATGTTTATGCTGCATATGCTCCAAAAATGACCCCGTAGGTGCTTTTAGCCACGCAGGAAATTAGGTCTGAAATGACTCTGAGTAAAATATATTTCCATCTCATGTCACCGGATGATTTCTGTCATTTCTTTTGGATATTTTTCACATTTATTTGTCTTTGTTTTTGGTTGTTTTCTCCAGTGTCTTCCATCAAATCCAGCCTGGTGTGAAAGCGCCGCAGCGTGTAAGCATGTTGGAGTGTTTACTATCCGGGTAAAACACTGCCACCATGTATCGTAAGTCATGCAAATACTCTGATATTTTGGTTTGTTTGGAGTAGCACTAAGCAGGGGCGGCTCACTAGGGGTGGCCCGTGGCCCCCCCAGACCACCCCTAAAATTTGATTGGCCCCTCTAGTGCCACCCCAAGAATAAACTATCAAATTCTCACAAATATTCAGTGTAATCTGACCATTCCTAGTAAACCTCAGATATCCAATTGCAAGTGAATCCAGCACATAATGAACATAGATGTTGATGTTCTACATCAGAGTCTGGCCCTTCAGAGCTACTATCCTGCAGCTTTTAGATGCATCCCTTCTCCAACACACCTGAATCAGATGACCGAATTACCTTACCCACATGTTATTCAGCTCTGCAGACGCCTGGTAACGAGACATTCATTTGATATTCAGCCCTTTCTCAATTAGTTTAATAGATTAACTAGAAAAAATAAAAGTTTCCAGGTGCCAAGAGTCAGAAACGTGTCCAGCCTGCATGCTATAAAATACAGAATAGAATGAATTGTCTGCTATGAGCAGATTTAATTAATCCTGCTTGACATGGAGGACATGGGGGCCCACTGATAAAAACTGGCTCTTTACTCTGCTAAATTTTGTTTTACTTTTTACATTAGACGACAACATTAGCCCCTTCGGAGCGCCAACATTTGTCAAACAGTGTATACTGACCCCAGAAATCATCCATTTTTACTCACATTAGGCTGATGTTTGGGTAAAATATTTACAGGTTTAGGACCCCTAGTGGCCAAAAGTGACACAGTATCCCTTTAAAAAAAGATCTCATTCACACGTGCCACCCCTTTCCCAGGATGTGACCTTGCCTGGCCCCCCCATGAAAAAATTTTAGTCCTGCCACTGGCACTAAGAGGGGAACTCTGACCTGCATGAAAACTCGGTTCATGGGGGTCGGGGGTCCCCTGCAAGTGAATCCTGGTGCAGTTAACTAGCAGTGTGAAAGCAAACAGAACTAAAGAGAGCAGAAGTCCCCAACCTAGTTTCCCCCTTCATGAAACTACCTAGAAGCTGTGGACCCCCCCGCCTGAACCCTGGTGAAACCATGCTAGTTTCATGCTTTTATCAGCTGCTTCTCACCATAAATGATGCATTCAATGACTCCTTGCCACAGTTAAGCTAATTACCAACATATAGACGAATCATTTGCTCTATGGCATTTCTCAGAAGTTGCAAAGTGTTTTCAGGCTCCTAAAACTCTGCTTCCATGTGAATGAAACACCCAGATGATAAAAAACTCGAATTAATCCACCTCAACTCGTTTCTTTGTGGACATGGTCTTCGTTTAAATCACACTGGCTCTGAACAGACAAAGTCTCGGGGACCTCCAGTGGACCCCAGGCTGGGAACCAGTGATGCAGAGCAACATGTCGGACAGCTCGCTGCCTCTCCTGCTGCTCATACTGGACAGAATCTTGAGAAAATCGTTTTAGGTTTGAACACCCAAAGTAAAAGCTGAAACCTCAAGATCGCGTAAATTTATTGTTGCAGTAAACAAGCCAGTTTTGTTTCTGGCCAATCAATGAGCTGGATTTTCTTCTTCTTCTTCCTGCTTTGTTTTCTTCATAGATGTTGTTTTGGGCAGTATTGTCCCCTAGCGAGCAGTTACTGTGAGACACGTCCAGGCGGTTTTGGTCCGCGGTGCAGTGTGAAAACAAACCAAACCAAAGGAAGGTGCAACATTTCTCGGCATTAACCATCGAACCAAGCCGGCTCCCCTGAACTATCCTGGTCAGAAAGCTTGTTACACACTCCACGAGAATCCGGAACTTTGTTCGTGTTCTCAAGGCTGCAAGAACAAGAACCCAGAAGTTTCATATTTAACGTGAAACATTGTCTGTCAGGGCGGGGTTCGTGTCTCATACACATTCTCTTACTCTCTCACCACCTCGATCAGCCGCTCAGTAGAACTATCCGTCCAACCTCGCATCGGCGGACATGCAGAAGCGACAACTTCCCGCTTCACGTTGTTCCGCGTTAACCACGCCCACCTCAAATGTCCAACCAATCACACAACACTTCTCGACCGCCGCACGAGAAGAAAACTCTGCTTGACCGATGCGTCGAAAACAAGCCGCGAGATGTTGCCGACCACGTCGAGAAGAAGAAGAAAGTTCTCGCTTCTCACGGAGAACGGAACAGGCCTAACCCTAAACATGTGACGTTAATGCCTGAACCAAACCACCATGAGCAGAAGGTTTGTCAGGTTGTGCTGTTGTGTTGCCGTATCGCCATGGAAACCATTCATGTGACAATGATCTTGTAAAACCCCAAACGGTGGCCATTTTCTAATCTCGTGTCTCACATTTTGAGATTAGTTTAAAATTGAACAGAATAAAGAAAGAAGAAGAAAATTGATCTTTGATTTTATTATTTAAAAATGTTCAACTTTTCCAGGATCATGTGACTGATGGAGCGTTTATAAGTGAAGGATTGTTTGGATGAAAAAGTTAATAATGTGTACAAACACTCACTGTGGCCTCTTTTTTTTCTCTCCTTATGTCTGTTGTGCGTGCGTGTGCGTGCGTGTGTTTGTGTGTGTGTGTTGTTGCCATGCTCTTGTCCTCTCCATTGGGAATCGGGCGTGTTTTGTGGGTGCTGCTGTGTTTGCTTTCCGTGTGTTTTCCTCCATGACTGCATGCCGTTGTGGAACGTTCACGCATTCATGCACGACCCTTCTGTCTCGCTGATGGAATCGCATCGTGCGTCCTCGTGTTGGGCAATGTGGCGTGGATGCATGTTTGCACACGCATTCGTGCATTTGTCTGTGTGTGTGTGTGTTTTCACACGTGTGCTGGATGTATGTACGTGTGTATTTATAAAGGAGAGGTCCACAGAAGGGGGGATGACATGCATGTGTCCGGCCTGCTAACATCGCTGACGACTCGCACGCTAACAGACTGCCCACCCTCACGACATGGCGGATGTACTGGTAAACCCCCTGCACCTCTTCTTCTCTCCTTCTCTTTCTCACATTTCTTCTGTTAACTTGTTCATTTGGAGCAGACTTCCACATGTGGACCAGAGAATCCGCAGATGATCCAAATGGATCCATAAATCCCTCACATAGGGATCACATGTGGTTTTTCTGTAGCAGTAGAAAAATATAAACTAGAATATTTTTAGTTTGGTGCCTATTTTTCATTAAAATGTCTGATTGAGCTCAGGAATTAAATTATATTTATGATCAGTTAAAGAGATACCATGTAACTTTTGGCCACTAGGGGAGCTAAACCTGTAAGGCCACATGACACAGTCTTTGTCCTTCTGGCCTCCTCAGACACCGTTTTCACCTTCTTACCTTGTTCAACCATGAGAAGCTTTATATGGAAGAGGATGAAAAAGTAGCACGAAGCAGAGCCCTCTGTGTTTACAGCGGGGGGGCTTAAAGCTGCAGGTCACATGATCCAATGAGAGACGGATCCGCTCCTGCAAAGATACAATGTCTGGTTTCTGAAGAGGGCAGCCCCCCCCCCCCCCCCCCCCCCCTCGGAGCGCCAACAAGTGTCAAACACTGTATATTGACCCCAGAAACCCTCCATTATTACTCCCATTAGGCTGATATTTGGGTCAAAAGTTACACGCTGTCCCTTTAAAATCAGCTGTGAATCCGTCTCCTATCGATCCCGAATGAACCAAAATCCTGTGATAACCACAAGCATTGAATCATTTTCCACACATATAAAACTCTCTTGCTCATTTCTATTAGTTTTAGACATAAAAGTGAGTTTCGGTAAAAAAAAAAAAAAATGCAGGTTTTGATGGTTAGACTTTAATTTATCATCCCAAAACAATTCCTGCTTGTAACGGAGGCACTGCAGAGATGGGGACGAAGAGGAGGTCGGCCATCTGGTCCACATGGACACATTTCTTCATATATCGAATGAGCTATAAATCAGTAACTGCAGGCATCTGCATTGATTATTTTACTAAATATTACGTCAACATTTGCCACTGTAGACCATCTTCAGATATTACCTGCTAACTGCCAACGTTACTACCATCTCTGTTCCCTCTCCAGTCCTTTTCACACACTTTTTCTAACACCTTACCATTCTGTGTGAAAGCTCCTGACACAGATACACTGGGGATGCTGAAAGAACATCGATATGACTGCTATGCAATGTTAATTTAAATATTTTTATTTAAAATGTTGAAACAAAGATAACAAAGTACTATATTCAACCATACCAGTATGCATTTTAATCTTTTACGATAAGATAACAAGTGACCCACGACCAGTCACTCAGCTGGCAACACAAGCGTGTAAACTATACCAAACCAGATAAAGCGAACTTCTGAACTTTCTCTGTAAACGGCCGTGTGATGACTCATGTTGTGAACTGGTGCTGAATAAATAAAGTGAATTGAATTGAACTCTGAACAGGGCTGAAGCAGCTCTTTACAAAAGAGGCTGTATTTGGTTTCATTTGAAGCACGGTGCACGACCCGATCTGTGACACCAACAGGAAACGACACAACTTCGGAAACGTTTCATAACTGTTCACCACAGACGTGTCGAGTTTAAGGGACGCTTTCTGTGCCTGAAAGCAACTAACAACTCAGAAAATATTTGATTTAGTGAGTGTTTGCAAGTTCTGTTGCACCACAGACGCACCGCTGGCCGACGGTGAGTTGAAATGGAACACAGCCCATCGACGGCAGACGGCCGACAGCAGGAATGGAACTTCCTTAGCAACCACGTTAGCAACGATCTCGCAAGACCTTCCCAAATATTTGTAAATAAAAAAAGACTTTAACTTTTCTATTCAGTAATCTAATTAGTTTAAGGTCCATTGGGAGTAAGAAGCAGCCTTTTCATTCTCGTTCAGTCACAGTTTGAATGTCTTCATTTTTACGTTGTTTTTCCTGAAAATGCGCCGTAATGCTGAAGATCTGAGGCGGACCGGATCGGGAGTCTTCCTGTATCAGTGCTGCTGCTGATGGATTAATGTTGACGGCCCACTGTCCCACACCAATGGGCTGATAGCCACTGATAATGTGGAGAAGGTCTGTGAGCCGGTTCAATCCGGTAGCTGTAGCATCCACATCGCTGAAAAGGCCATTGCGAACATTCGTGCTCTCCTTTTTCTCATTCTCCTTCGTTCATTCATCAATCTGTCGGTTCCGACTGAGTAAGTGCTTCCAGATTGATACGTGAACACGTGAAGCGTCTATATTTACTTGCGTAAACACTACGGGGTGCAGAAAAAAATGGATTCACTTCAGAATCGAGATTCTTATTTATTAAGATTCTGAATCGATCCAAAATCTCCAAGAATCTGAAAGACTTAATAAGTGTTTGACTACTTTCAAAGCTACCGCTAAGTGACACAGAAATGTTAAAGTTTGTAAGATAAGCAAGGATAAATATCACCTCTTTATCGTCTCGTTTTCAATTTCTGAATCACTCAATAACCTTGAAAACCTTTTTTTTCTCGAACATAACCAGTTTTATTTCAAGGTGTGAAACAATTCTTCAAAGCTCTTTCTAGCTTATAGAGGAATGTAGTTAATCAGCACCCTTTGTTATTAAAAGAGTATCGATTGCGAATTGTAATCGGTTTGAATTGAGAATTGATGCAGAATCGAATCGTTGCCCCAAGAATCGGAGTCGAATCGTGAGTTGTTGTCAGACTCGCGTCCCCAGTGAACACGACGCACTGCGTTATATCGTGTTTTCCTCGGCTTGTGTCCCTTTAGGGCACAAGCCGTTCACACTTAATTGGGATTTAAGGTCGCATGGAAATGTTAATGTGAACGACGGCGCAAAAAAGTCGTGTTTTAAAGAAAAATCGGATTTGAGCATTAAGACCTGCAGCGTGAACGTCTGGCATGTTTGGCTATTCCTGCTCTTCCTTTCAGAAAATACAATCATTAAGTCCCGCCTCAAACAGGCCCCCGTCTCCGGCTTCTCCTCATTACCTTCTACATGCTTCCCACTCCCTCCCCACTCCTCACTTTCATCCCACAACCTGTTTTTCGTTCTACTTTCCCAGATTCCTGTCCTTCCTCAACCCTCTTCCTCCCTCCCTCCTTCCCATTATATCCACACTGTTCTTGCCCGTCTTCTTTTTGCATTCCTGTTAGCCTCCATTTCCTTATGAATGTTCCCTCATGCAACACAGCTGTCGAGGTAATCACATGTCTGTTGTCAAGTGTATTTGAGCAGACTTGATGTCAACTTTGACCATATAGCCTTTAGGTTGATGGCAACTCTAAGTAAGGACTTAATAGGTAATCTAATGCTAGGGCAAAAATACAAGGAAGTAGTCGCAGATCATCCTGCGTAAAATATGTGTTTGAAAGCATGAAGCTGGTTAGTTAGAGCTATTGAGTAATGCTCACTAATTGTAATTGATGTAACAAAAAAAGGTCAAATTTGTTTATATAGCACATTTCCCACAACTCATGCAGCCCAAAGTGCTTTACAATCTAAAATACAACTAGAATAAATTAAAAAAACATGACTGTAGATTCATTCAACACTTATTTCAGGCCAGTCGAAAAGAAATACTGCATCTTTGAGGCCATACTTTGCTCCAGTAGCAGATGATGCTGCAACAGAAACGCTCCTGTTAGATCACCAAGGGTCCACAACAAGTCTTTTATCCATAAAAACCTAGTTTAGGGGAAAATTGCAGGATTTTAAGGGGTTAAAAAACATCCACACAGCATGATGCTGCCACCACCATGCTTCACTGAAGGGGTGGTGTTCTTGGTGTGATGAACCCCGCTTCATGCTTGTCAATCTGTGGTTGCGTCCTTGGGTACGACACCTCACCCCGCCTTACCTCCGTCTCAGCATCGCTGGCGTACAAATGTTCGATGCTGGTCAGAGAGGCTGTAGCTTAATGGATTAATTGTAAAGTGCTTTGAGTGCCTTGAAAAGCAGGAAATAAATCTAATCTATCATACACACACATATATGTATATATATATATATATATATTAGGGCTGTCAAAGATAACGTGTTAATGCAAAGAAGTCCTTTTAACAGCGGTAATTTCTTTAACGCATGATTAACACAGCGCTGTCGGCATCATTTCAGGAAGGGATGCAGAAAACCAGGTTGTGTTTTTGAAGATGAAACGGACACAGAACGGATGTTTTACACGGACAGTTCAGCTTTAAAGTTCTGCAAGATGGTTTTCTGGACAAGACTGAGATATTTTATCAACTAAGTTCTCCAAATAAAGCAGGAGAAGGCGACCGGCCACCGGTCGAGGATTAGAAATAGAAGCTTAAACTCATGGTGATACAGACTTGTGATGCATTCAATGCAGCTCGGAAATTCCCAACTCAAATAGTCTACCATGAAAACTACAATATCAAGAAATAAACAAACCAGGATTAATTATGTGTTTAGAGTCTCTGTGGGCTTCTTAGCAGCTTAACAAAGAGTTATAATAATATATAATTGTTATACTGTGTAATTGTTATAATA
Organism: Leptatherina wallacei; assembly: GCA_028567055.1. Lineage (NCBI taxonomy): Eukaryota > Metazoa > Chordata > Actinopteri > Atheriniformes > Atherinidae > Leptatherina > Leptatherina wallacei. The sequence continues at coordinate 1,089,543 of JAOXYM010000014.1, read as the reverse complement.
TAAATATCCTGTTTAAAAATATCTTTTTTTTCAATTATTTAAAAACTTTGTATTAAAAAAAACGTGTCTTGTCCAGCTTTATATCAGTAGAATGATGGTCTGGCTGCTGTGTTGTGTTTTCTAAATTTAGATGATTCATTTTCAGCTGGTTCAAACATATTCCTGCTGAATAAATATCATAAACAGACTCACATGTGATGTGCATTTATTTTTTTTTTAGAAATATGTCTCCTGATATAGTCGGTAGACATTGTTATCATTCAATTTTTTTTAATATCGAATCACAAATCGGCAATATTTAATGATGGCAACTATCACGATTTAAATCTAATCGGCACCCAAAAACATTGCAAAAGAATGAAATTGGGAGGAAAGAACATCGTCCCAGCCCTAATGTTCGCACATGTGGCTCACATGTTTGCAGCCACATGTGGTTTTTCTGTAAAGGGTGGGGCCCAGGATTGATCCTTGAGGTACCCCACGGCTTATATGTAACCTCTAACGAAAAAAGTGCCTGCAAGTTTAGAAAAACCTCAAAGTGTGTTAAAATAAATGAAAGTGAAGATTTCAATATTTTCCTCTTAGAAATAGTGGATTTAAAGGAGTTATGAGTCGTCTGTCACTTTCAGTTAGCCTGTTTGTCTCCACAATATTTAACTAAATCTCAGAGTTTCTGAGCTAAGCCAGGCCTAGCTTATCTGGGTTGACAGCTCTTATGCTTCATACTCTGCTTCAACCACTAGACACGCCTGTGTTGTAGATCCTGGCCGCAGGGATCTTTATTCTACCACTTTGTTCTCATGTCATGTTGATATGTTGAAACAGGAAAGGGCCCTCCCTCTACTTCTTCCTAAAAACAATCACAGAAACATTTTTGTATGCAACGTGAGTTCTCATCTTCACTAAGCAAAAAAATGATGGCAAACGTAGAGCGAGGTGTTTGCGTCGGCATCCACTTCCCATAACATACCGTTTTTATTTATATAGCACTTTAAAAAACACATGGTTGAGCAAAGTGCTGCAATACAGGTTAATAAAACACATAAGTCTCCATAAGTAATATAAACACTAAAAAACAATCTGAATAGACGATAAAAACAATCTCTCCCTGGGTTAAAGGCCAAAGAATAAAAGTTTGTTTTCAAACTACATCAACTGAGGGAACTCGTTCCAGAGCTCCGGGGCCACAACAGAAAAACCTCAATAACCTCTAATTTTCCTTTATGATTTAGGAATCAGCAGCAACATGTGGTCAGCTGAGCGGAGGGAACAAAGAGGGGCGTTGGGGTGCAGCAGGTTGGACAAATATGCAGCCGCAAGACCGTTAAAAAACTTAAAAACAAATAAAAGAACTTTAGAATTGACTCTTAAAGAAAAGTCAAAATTTTTAAATCTGAAGTCTTTAGCTGCGAAACGCAACATTAAAGTTTCCACAAAATAAAAGCGATATTTCTAAAATTTGGACGATTGCGATTTGCAGGCGTTTCCATTGAACAGTGTTTAGCGTATAAATCATCATTCTGGTCAAATCTGCTCCCGCGAGACTTCACTTTGAGGAGGATGGAGATACGAAACGTTTAACGTTGTGGAGCAGCTGTTTGGTTGCCGCTGTGTTCATCACAAGGCGAAAGCAGCGGCTGATGGGTCAGAGGCAAAGTCCGGGAACGGACACGAATAAGGGACAAATTATGGATTCATGCCCTCAGGAGGGAGTTCCTATCAGGATGCGAGCGGCTATCGCCCTTTACGAACTGGCAACGTGCTCCGAGTACACGTCCGGTAGGGTTGCCAACCGTCCCGTAAAACACGGAATCATCCCGTATTTAGAAAACATGTTACGTGCTCCATGTCGAGCCTTCCTGTATTTCCCGTATTTCCGCAAGAATAAAAGGAAATTTTTTCAACAAAATAAATGAACGACATGAAAATGGACGGTGATCTTGTCAACCTGTTAGTGCAGCAGCCTCACACTTTAATCCTCTACCATCAGCTGGATGGTTGAAACGCCTCTCAGCGGGAAAACTCTGTCCTCCCGATGAAGAAAATTGAGGGGGGGGGGGGGTGGGGGGGGGGGAGGGGGTGGGGGCACCTGATCTTATTGTGGAATAATGTTTTTTTTTTTTGCATTGGTTTTACACATGCATTAAACCAGGGGTGTCCAACGTCGGTCCTAGAGGGCCGCTGTCCTGCAGGTTTTCATTGTGTCCCTGCTTCAACACAGCTGATCCAAATTAAATGGATCCAACATCGAGTTCTGCACAACGACTCATTTATTTGAGTCAGGTGTTTTGGAGCAGAAATGCTGCATACGAGAAGTTGCATCAGTTGATATTGTAGTTTGAATCCTGCAGGATTCTGGCCCTTGAGCACTGGAGCTGGACACACCTGCATTAAATTAAAGTCGATTGCGTATCTTGATTTGAGAAAAAAATAAACACGGCCAGGTGGGTTGTGCCTGGGGCTGATGGTTCCTTTTTTATTTTTTTACAGGGAGATGACACCCCTAACGTCAGGTGAAGTGTGAATGCAAAGTGTTTCCATTACACATTTGCTATATACTGCTACATTGAAACATCTGAAAAACCACCTCATGAGCACGTAAAAACATTTAACGATATTTGAGAGTTTATTTAAGTGTTTCCATCACCGGTTTTTATTGCGATATTTAAGTTTTGCGCAGTTCTGGGGGGTAATGGAAACACAGCTTTTATCTGCCCACTGGTTTCCACCAGGGTTTCGAGCAAAGTTTTTACCATAAAGTGATACAAAAGGTCTCAGAAACTGTATCAAATAGGATACATATGGCATTAAAGGGTTAAAAAAGGTGGATTACTGATATCAAGTCGAAGAGACGTCTGATTTTACCAGCCCATTGTGTGGTAAAGCCGGTAAAATGAAGCCTCTTACCGTATGTGGACAGGTGTTCCTTTCTGGGAATATTTCCCTCGCCTGAGGGAATGTCACATTGATAAATTTGGTTTTGTTGAGAAACAGCTACATTGACAAGTCTAGACTGGACTCAACTCCACGTGAGTCCAAGTTCAGAGCGAGATGGAATGCAAATACTGGTTTTTTGGATTTCTTCTCCTATTCATACCATCATGACTTGAAATGGCCCGTGCAATCATGATTGGCAGGTCTAGGTGTGTGTGTGTGTGTGTGTGTGTGTGTGTGTGTGTGGACAGACTGATTCATCATTTTTCATAAAGTAACCAAGAAGCCCTTTGTGTCACAATACCTCTGACAGTTTCCTGCCTCGCTGTCTTCTCTCTCCATCTTTTCCTGTTGCGTTGGACTGCCTCTCGTCTCTTCCTCCTTCAGCGGAGAGAAGGCATGTCGATCGATGGAACCGCTGTTAGCGAAAGAGTGAAGGGAATAAAAAAAAAGAGGGACCTGTTTGTTCTTGCACTCACTCATCCATTGTTGATCCACACTTGAATCGTCTCGTCTCTGGTGAGATCTGCTGCTGAATGGTTTCTGTGTGCTCCCAGTTTAATGTGCCGGTTATTTGACGGGCTTCGTGTCAGTGTGTTTTGCATAGAGAGTTGGACTTAATCACTCAGCGGATAGAAGTGGGCTGTGGCTTTTTTTATTTTGGTTTCGCTGAGGAGTCGAAGTACAGCTGGTAATGTTTCCTACTACACTAAGTGTTGCTTAATTCCAGATAGCTACATGATTTGTGGTAATTTAGGAAATCCCTCCAGTGAGTGTTTAAACTCCATGTGAGATCATTTTGAAATTAAGCTTAAAACAAAGATGTTTCCTCAGCTCTGGAAGTTAAGATAGGTTGGTATAAGTTGCAACTTCCATCCTTTTCTTCTGTAAAATTTGTTGTTATTTATTTGGATCTCCATCAGAATCATGTAATCCCATTCCCTATAGTCATTGCATTGAGTTATTCTGTATTAATCTGTATAATTTGAAAAAAAAACTGGGTGTAATGTTGGAAATTTCAGACACCTAACATTTTTCTTTCATGCACAATAACTTTGAATGCACACGTGTACAGTTGCAGCTTAATTTGTGTGTATTTATTCGGTGTGAACATGGACAGGCTTCTCCTTAAAAGGAGCGGAGATGAATTTGGAGGCTGATATGGTTTGTCAGTGCAGCTCTGGTGAAAAACCTTGAATCTGTCACCTCAGTGCACTGTGAGGCTGGATTTATAGACCCACTTACTGTGTGTCTGTTTTTGTGTGGGACTGCTGTAAACTACAAGTGTGGAAGCAAAGAGTGTGTGTGACATTTTCAGAGAACGAGTAAGTGAAGTGGAACAGAAGTGGAGTATGTGTGTGTTTAATGGTTCTTGAGAAGAAGCTTTAACAGAGTCCAACATGTTAGGGCATATGACTGGAGGAACTTCCCTGCACCGGATGTGGGTTCTGACTCGGTGAAACACACCTGGACTCTGTGAGAATAGCCAGAAAAATCATGGAATTTGCAAACAAACCGCAAATACGCTGCATGCAGTGTACTACTGCTTAGCAATGATAGCTCCTTACAGTGATTTAACCCTTAGAGCTCCACTTGATCACTGGCGCCCCCAAGCGCTATCGCTTATGTCATCACCAGTTTCTCAGGAATGGTAGTGTGTAACTCTGTGATGGATAGCTTACCCTTTAGGTAGTCTAGGGGTGTTTTCCAGGCATTTCTATCCCATCCAGGAGGTTTACAATCCAGCCACAACATGTAGTGTTTATTCAGAGACTCTATCTGGTAAACCCACCACGATGATCCATGATAACACCATTATTTATCACATTTTTATCACCATTCCTACTATGTTGCTAGGAGACCTCAGAAATGATGATGAAGCCACTTCCTGTCCAACTTTCCACCAATCAGAGAGCTTAAATTGAGGGTAATGTCCAATCAGGAGCAGCCAAAGATCAACAAGTGAGCAGAAAAGGTCCTTTGTGGCTGGAATGAAGCCAAGTTGGAGTTGGTTTAGTGAGGATAGGAGGGAAATAGTAGCAGAAAGATCTGGAAATGAGGAAAAAGTCTAAATGTGGAAATAGTTTCTGTTGCGTGTTTGTTTTTCCTGAAAGCCAAGACTTGAGAGAATGATGTTGGGATGAGAAAAGGCTTGGTCCCGGTGGATCTGGGTGTTATTTCTACGAAGACTTCTTGATCTGATTGGCTTTTATGGTGCTATGTCTATTGATACATTTTACATAATCTTAGTCTCATAATCTGACAACTGAGGCTGTCCTGGAAACATCACGTCTGGCAACTGAACAGGTTGAGTTGCTGTAAATGTGCGCCTGGTTGGCATACAGTTACAGTCAAATGCTGCAGGGTATTGTCTGATTTTAACACGAGTCCTACAGTTTACTCCAACCATTGATGGAAGATGTAAGATTCATCAAATATAAAGGCATATAAAATCCTGTCTTTGTGACATTTGTAATAATGTGTGGAATCACAATAAATAAATAAATTCTCTGTAGGAAGCTGTAGGAAATTCTGTAGGACGTTAACCGGCTCGAGGTCATCGGGAGACACGATGACGTAAAGCCGCGTATCATCGGCGTAGATGGACGTTAACCATCTCTAGGTCATCAGGAGACACGATGACGTAAAGCCGCGTATCATCGGCGTAGCCGGACGTTAACCATCTCTAGGTCATCAGGAGACACGATGACGTAAAGCCGCGTATCATCGGCGTAACCGGACGTTAACCATCTCTAGGTCATCAGGAGACACGATGACGTAAAGCCGCGTATCATCGGCGTAGATGGACGTTAACCATCTC
>JAOXYM010000014.1:970650-992508 GCA_028567055.1 Leptatherina wallacei | reverse complement strand
TGTGTGTGCAGGGGTCATTATATTGTGGTGGATGGAAGTGGGGAGGGGGAGGGGGGCATGTCCCTGGCAAACATATTAACACACAACATATAATATTCATTTTCTGAGGTTGCTGAGATTGAAAATAACGTCAGTTTTACTTGCAGATTCATGTCAAAGGTGATCTTTTCAGTATTTTAGTAGAAGTTGAGCCCTCAGAGATTAATCCAACCCAACACGGTCACAACACGGCCATGTTGTCCATCCCAGACGCACATGAACGCACCCTTGATTGGATTCAATAAAACATTTCAGACTCGACCGCATGAGTCTGAAAATGCAAACGATCACTGCTCGTGCACGTTTTCCAGCTGCTTTCCGCGTGTGCATGTGCGCGTGCATGTGCAGTGGTTTAAAAAGCTCATCTGAAGTCAGAATGAGTGACAATACGATGGCCGTCATGCATGCAGATGGGAGCCGTTTCTCTCACAATCAAACGTGATCAATCAAGCTATAACACGTACTGTTGGGGTACATTATGCCCCCCCCCCTCTTCTGTTTCTGCCTCTCTCCCAGTGAGTTGTTGTTAATCTCAGCCACTAATGGCTGTGGTTGGGACTGTGGTCGGCCGGGTTACCGCTGTCCTGCCCTCAGATGCACACATGCAGCGACACATGGAGAAAAACATGCTTTCCTCCATGTTTGGATTTATTTGTCTGCAGAGTTGCACATCTGCCTGTTTTATGCATAAACATCAGATACACGCGCGTGCATTCAAGCGTGCGTTCGTGCGTGTGTGTGTGTGTGTGTGTGTGAGACGCTCCAGTCTCAGTTGGACAAAAACAATGGAACCTCTCTGATTACATCTCCCTGTACAGGCGGACAGGGTGTGTGCGTACATGTGTGTGTCGTTTCAAGGGGGAGGAAAGGGTGGCAGTTGCTGAGGAGGAAAGAGGGGGAGGCAAAGTTTGGACTCACTCCTTCCCCTCGCAGCCCGCCCGGGACCTCATTGGTTAAATCTCCGGCTATATATTCCTCCGATTGGCAAGGGCGGGGTATATATACACAGTGTGGGGCGGTTAAATCTGGCCACAAGTTTCAAAACTTTCAAACAAGGTGGACAGGCGGAGAGACAGAGTGTCGGACGTCCTCGGTGACGGAGGGAAATCAAGTTCTGGACAAACCGCTTGCACCGCACACTCCAAACAAGAACTGTTGTCTTTACAGAGAGAGGGAAAAAAATTGGACGAAAGAGGCCGAGTCACTGGATTTTTTTTTTCTTTTACAAGGGGAATATCCTCCACCACCACTTGTTTTGTTTTCCCTTTCTTCCTTGCCGTCCCCCTCCTCTCAGATCTCGATGCTTTGTTTTGGGATTTGTGCTCCGAATCCATCGAATTCCTCTCTTCATCCTTCGTATATTCACCATCAGTCTGCCCACCTTTCTTCCAAAGGCTTGCAACCGAACAAGCTAAGACAGACGTTTGCAGAACTTCACTCGGACTGAAAGTTCAACGCGAGGCTTTGCTTGTGGAATGAATTTAACAGAGCCCAGCTTGTCCAGAGAGACTCCTCTGCATCAAAGCCGAATGTCTCTGGGAGCCCCGTGGACGTCGGAGACGCCGAGTCCTGCCTCTGATCCTGAAATGGGTTTTGAGCCAAGCCTCTCCGGAGACTGCAGCTCTCCAGACGTCCTTGGAGCGGGGAGCATGAGGAGGGCAGAACCCAGGGTGGTTTTAACAGCCGGTTCTGGGGGACAGAGTCCGGGTCTGACCCAGGGAGGAGGCGCGGCGGCAGGCGCAGGTGACGGGAAAGCTGTCGGGGCCGAGCAGAGGATCCGAAGGCCCATGAACGCCTTCATGGTCTGGGCAAAGGATGAGAGGAAGCGACTGGCCGTGCAGAACCCGGACCTGCACAATGCTGTACTCAGCAAGATGCTCGGTAAGAAAGTCTTAATTACCTTTTATTTAAAGTTAAATGTCACATTTAAGATGTTCGTGTTAACTGGAGCCAGTCTTTCTGGGAAACCTCAGTTGTAACAGCTTCTTAAACATCTGTGGCAAATTATGATTGGATGGAAAACAACTGTTTGGTTTCACATGTTAGAAGTCAGATGAATAAAAACTGCTCATGCCAAGACATCCACATTAAAACAATTACAAGGATATTGTGTGCATCTCTAACTCACAATGTGTAACTGTTTGAAAAAAGAGAGTTTTTACAGGAGAAATATTCTTAAAGACTTTCCAAACCGCTCATAATTCACTTCTCTCTGGTCTACGTTTGATCCAAATGCAATAGTTTGTCAAAATGTGGAATCCACTGTCGCAGAATAACAAACCACAATCACTGTTTTTCCTCAGCGAGGAAACTTTTCATGAGCATTTGGGTTTGAGATGCAGCATCGAAGTGTTTAATACTGGCAGTGGTTTTAGCTCGAACACATGCGTTCGTGCTCCGCGTTCACTCCTCGAGCGGCTCGGCTGCGTCGCACCGGACAGCTGCAGCTCATCTGCAGCTGGAGATTTTCAGACTCACTCAAACTCAAACCACAACGTTCCTGGAAGAAAGTTTGTTTTGCAGATCTGGAGGCTGCTGGCATCCGAAACCACAAGACAAACTTTGAATACGAGCAGTTTCTACCGTGCATAAATGCATCAGATAGGAACATCAAAGTGTCTCTTAAGGCTTCTCTCAAGGTTGTTGCAGCCAAAAAGTACACTAGTTCACTAGCAGATATTTGCAGTTTGGTGATAAAAATAAAGAAATGCCAACATTATATCAGATAAATGATGAAATACTTTAATTATTCAGTTTTTTGTTTTATTAACTGCCCTCTCCACGCCCTGCAGGTCAGTCCTGGAAGGCCCTGAGCGCCACAGACAAGCGACCATTTGTAGAGGAAGCAGAACGTCTCCGTGTGCAGCACCTCCAAGACCACCCAAACTACAAGTACCGGCCTCGCCGCAAGAAGACCACCAAAAAGCTGAAACGGGTCGAACCGGGGCTCCTGCTGCACAGCTTAGCCCAAGGAGGGGCACCGGGCCTGGGCTTGGGTGCAGAAAGTGGCTCACCTTACAGCGCCCACCCTCCACACCCCCACCACCATCATCCCCACCACCTGCTGCCGTCTTTGGGGCACTTCAGGGACCTCCAGGCTCCAGGACACCCGGAGCTGGAGAGCTTTGGCTTGCCCACTCCAGAGATGTCCCCTCTGGATGTTCTGGAAGATGGACCCGGGGAGTCTGTGTTTTTCCCTCAGCATACGCCAGAGGAAGCCGGGATAGGAGGCTGGAGCGGGTACCACCACCACCTTCACCATCATAACCAGCATTATAACCATCACTACAACCACCAAGGCTCTGTGCACGGGCAGGGACCGTGCAGCGGTCTGAGTCCAGGCAGAAATTCCAGACTTGATCCTAGAATAAGTTCTGTTGAGTCAAATCTGACCTCCAGCATGAGCTCCGTTACTTCAGTCAGCTCCAAGCTGCATCTAACGAGCTCCTCCGGTCATCACATCCCGTTAAGAAGTCCCGTTAAATGCCCACCACCCCTGCCTGATTCCACCTCCCCTGCCTCCTACCCCCATCCCTCCATCAGCCTCCCTGAGCCAAAGTGCCAGCAGACCACCCTGAGCTCCGCCCCCGTGGGCTACTTCAGCCAAATGTACGGGAACGCCCCCCAGGCCGCGACCCATTTCCCTTCCTCTCACCTGGGCCAGCTCTCTCCTCCTCCGGAAACCTCTCCATCTTCCTGCTCGACCTCCTCCATCCCCACTCCCTCCACCTTTCTCCGTTCTGTGCACGTAGACCACTCGAACCTGGAGGCCGCCGGCCACATGGCGTCTTCTTCTGCTGAGTTTTGGTCCGAAGTGGACCGGCATGAATTTGACCAGTACGTTAACATGGGGCGGAACCGAGAGGAGGCTTACAGAGTGGGCGGAGGATGCGGAGGTGGGTCAAAGGTCCAGGGTGGCAGTTCAGGTAGCAATAACGGCATCATCAGCAGTATGATGAGCATGGGTGTCGGTGGGTGCGACGATGGAAGCAGCCCCCTCATATCGGCTCTTTCTGACGCCAGCAGTGCCGTCTATTACAGCGCCTGCATCAGTGGCTGAACACATCTCCTCTCTTATTCGGTATCTACCGACATACTGTTAGAAAGTATGCAGGAAAATGAGCTTCAGCTCAAACTGTCGTGTTTTTACTCTAAAATCTTTTCCAAATTATGGAAAAAGCAGAAGAATTAGAGTCAAAACTGAGTGGAGAGAAGAAGAAAAACCCAACAAACACACTTTTCTGGGCATTTTTTGGGCGAAGGTTTTCATTTCGCTAAGCGACTGCACACTCAGCTCATTTCTGTGACTTAACACTAAGCAAAGCAGGTGACACTGTTGTAGCTAACAGCATTAACCTCTTTTTAAGACTTTGATTGACATGAAACCTTTAAACAGAATGACGTCGTGCTCTTCTCAGAAGTTTAGTTTGTTGGTCTTTTGTGTTCCTGACAGACAAACGGAGAGCAAAACTACTGTTTTCTGCCTTAAAACGTCGGAAACGACGTAGCGGTAATTTATCCGATCAACGGTTGGTCTTGGTTTGAAGTCATTCTATTTCATGAAAAGCTAATAAACTAATTTATGAGGTGTAATTTGACATGGTGGCTTCACAGATTCTACAGTTTCATAGGCAGCAGCGAAGAATAAAAAGTAGAGATGCACGAAATCGGCTTTCATGTTAAATATCAGCTAACGGCCGTTCCACTGATGCAGGGGCTGCGAGGACAGAATCCAAGTAGGGATGAACAAAATATTGGATTTTTTTAGCAATATGCCGATATTTTCCAACTCATTTGGCCGACAGCTGATATCGATGCCGATATTCTCCGACCCACAGCTAATGGCAAAGATTACTTAGTTTCTTCAGATATGGAATTAAAATACAGAACTATTCTGCATCCTCTGTCATGTTGACCTGTTAGTAATTGTAGATGTAAAAAGATAAATTTACTCCTCGTGCAAACAAGCAAAATATTAGAACTTGCATTTTGTACAATTGCAATTGTTTTTAAACAAAAAAAAATAAGAAATGTGAATTAAACTAGGATTATATTCACCCGGCTCCTGTTGAACGGCCGATATCGCATTTTTCAGGTGATATCGGCCGATACCGTGCCGATAATATTCTGCACCTCTGAATCGAAGTCTAGCAGGATCCACGCTTCTTACTTGTTTTGTTTAGAAACAATTTTCATGATTAAATTTGACATGAACAAAATGAAAGTTGCACACGGAGTAAACATGACTTTTTTTTTTTTATGTCTACAATTGCCAACAGGTCAACACGACCAAGAGGATGCAGAATAATACTGTGTTTTAATTCCATAGAAAAACTAGATAATATGTGCATTAGGTGTGCGCGGGGGAATATCGGTATCGGCCAGAAATCCAATATTGTGCATCCCTAATAAAAAAAACAAAAAAAATTTAAGTAAACGGATCATTTTTTTATTATTTTTCTACACATGTCAGGACTGACAGATTTGTGGTGAAGTACGGAGACTCGGACCCGATCCAGTCTTCATGTGAATCTCTGAAGTGTTTGTCGGGAAGGCCTTGGCCACTAACCCAGAACAGACCACCGATGCCTCCCACAAACTCTCAGGATATGTTTTACAAGCTGGGGTGGGTTTTCTTTAAACCGTGATGCATGCCATTCCCTCCGTGGCTCGGCCCGTCTCGGGGCCTCTCGCCAAGCTCCGTGCATAAATCTGCTCTTTTTAAATTGCTTCGCTTCCTGGCAAATACGGATATGTTGATGATTTTAATATCATTCTCTCTCACCACAAAGCCTCTGTGGCATAACAAACATATCACTTGTTTAAACAAAATGTAACCCCCCTCCCAAGTTAGATACTAAGGTCTACAAATAACAAAGGCTCAGGTTCTAAAGACCTTCTGGAACAAGTTTGGTGGCATATCCTGCAAATATCTTCACTTTATTCAGTCAAATCAGCCTCATCCATCAGATGTTGGTATGCAGTTTGATCCGACTAATCATTCACTGTGTTCACATTTCATGTAGCCATTTACTGTACATAGAGATGCAATGCTTCTTGGCAATATGTGAAGGAGGAATTGAGACTATGAAATGTTTTCTTTGCACTGGGTTTAACGTATTAGCTGTATAGGAGGAACACTACTTATGGAAAACAAATGTCTATGCATTGAAATGTGTTTTTGTACAGAAAAGGACTGTTTTGTTGTTTTATAGTCTTATTTTTCTTAAAGGAAAACTATTTAGGAGTTACACCTATCAGCTTTCTTGCTGAGGGTGAGATATTGTAAATGTGGTGCTGGATCTCAGAGACACACATGTGCAAACACACGTGCAGAGCTCGTTGTTATGAGCTGCTCGGAGAAGCAAAGAAACTCTCTCGTCCTTGTACTTTTCTGTTTGTGGATGAAAAAGATGAGTATTTGTACTAAGTTAGACTTATTACATTCTGAATCAAAGCTTTATTTAACCCTCGAGGCACCTTTGAGGACCAAACTTGTACTTTTTGCTTTTTTTTTTTTTTAATCTGATTAATTCTAAAGACTAATTGCATGAAACTCGACCAAAATATTTCTTTTAATATCATGTTTAAAAATTCCATCATCTCCTTAATTGAATTTAGTATAGAATAGGAGACGAGCACAATGCCAACACTACCTTGGGACTGATATGACTCCCATTATAAACATGATTTACTGAAATCCTCGTATTTTAAAAGGCATATTCTGGGTTTTTCATATTTAAAAAAAAAAGGAAAAAAAAGGATTTCTTAAAACAAAAAGGGCATAAAAACCTATGTGAAACACGTTTTTATGATACTTTTATGAGCGGTGCCATTTTGGTACATAAGGGTAAAAGTGTAAGTTTTTTTTTTTTAAAGGTGCCTCAAAATTTGAAACCCTCCCATTTGAGTTTAGAAATGAAAATTCATGTTTTTATATATATATATGTATAATTTTTATGATGGATGCCATTTTGGTACCTAAGGGTAAAAGTGTGATGTTTTTTTTCAAAGGTGCCTCAAGGGTTAAAGCAGATGCAAATTTTAAAACCTCCCATTTGAATTTAAAGATGAAAATTAGTGGTTTTGTTTCCGTCTCTCCTGTAACCGTTTGGTGGACAGCGGAAGCAAAAACAAGACGTCTCCCTTCAAAATTGATCGCACATCTGTTCCGCGTTTAGCCTTTAAGACAATGGTTGTTTCTTTTTTCTTCATGTACATGAAACGGTAGAAGAAACTCCAGTGTGTTGTCCAGTGCAGGCAGTCACATTCACCATGTTGGTTTAAATAAAGCGTAATAACAGATTTTTCCAAACGTCTCTCCCGGAGGAGGACGGAGCCACAGAGAAGCAGAGGTTCATGCAAAGTATTAAAAATACTTTGACATTCTTTTCTGTTGACACCAAACGGCCTTTTTTTCCCCAATTTTAATTTACTGTGACACACAAAGACTTCAGAGGGACAGACGCTGTTTTGGAGTCGTGGAGCTTTTGGTAATAATTATCTGAAGAAGAAAGAAACACCCAGACTGTTGGGATTCAATCAAAGAACAACTTCTCATCAGTCATACAAGAAGCAGGAATTTCCCACTTTTTAAATCTGCCAGACGAGGATCACTTTTAGATTTTTCTTGTGTTTGTGTTCATGTTTCCTGGCTGTAAATGAATCTGTTCTGTTAACAATAAATTCTATAAATATGAACTTTGCTTTCTGAATCTCTGGAAATTGCTGCTATTAGTCTTTTTTGTCGACAAGTATGTGCAAAAGTCACATTTTCCAAAGCATCGTTGGCTTTAATTTTCCTCTCGAGTTAATTAATATAAGAACGAGTTGAACAGGATTTATGAGCATTTGTTCAACTTGTCTGTGAACTATTAAATATTTTCTGAGATAAAAAGGATCAAATAATCTAAAAAAGAGATTTAAATGGTTGATGCGTAAATACTAAATAAAATAATAAGCATCTAGTCACGTAGACGAGGTCAAGACGACTTACTGAAGCTAAACCTGAACATCAGAAGGATTTCTGCTTGCTGGTCCCAGTATTTATCTCTACGGTTTACTGGGAATGGTCTGAAGAAGAGAAGATATCCAGTTGTTGATGTCAGACCGGGCAGGCCGGGTGGAGGAGGCCGGGCAAGCCGGGTGGAGACGATTAAAAAGGCAACAGGAAGTCAAAAATTGGCTGTTTTTAGCTGAACAGCGAGCCAGGCAGAAAGATGACATCACCTCTCATAAATCCCACCGCCACAGCTGATTGGCTAAAACCTTCAGTAACAACTTCAGATGGATTTAAGATATAAATGTTGAAACGGAACCAACTCATCAGCTTTAGCGCTGAAATATGGAAGTCTCTTTAGATTTCCTACCTGAAGTCCACCGAGGTCGCTGGAGGTCACCTGGAGGTCACCTGGTCCTGGACTGGGAATGTTTGACATACATCTGCATCACCGTGTTAAAAGTCGTGAACATTGTGATTGTGTATGAAGGGTTAGGATCTGATGCAGAGGTGACTGTTACGAATCCATGATGTTGGTTTTTCCCGAACCTTTAAAAACCTTTTTTAGTTTTATTCCAATTAACCTCAAAGTCACTCAGTTTTTCTTTCTCCACAAGTCTGATTACAGCCACCCGGTTCACCGCGTTATTCTTCCCCCTTCATCACATTTCCTCCTTTTACTGCTTTTCAGACTTTAACCGTCTTACGTCTTCTCTTTATTCCATTTTGTCATTTAGGGAATAGTGTCAGGGCCACTGAAAAAAAAAATCTGAATTCTGAGATAAAAGTCAGAATTCTGACTTATCTCAAAATTCTATTTTTTTTCTCTTCCGTAGTCATTTTATCCCTCGTCTACATACAAAGATTTCTTCTTACAAACCTTTTTATTTATTTATTCTATTAACTGAACCTCCTTTTCAACATCTCCAACAGGGGGGCCCAGGTCCAGGTCCAGGTCCAGGCACAGGTCCAGGTCCAGGCACAGGTCCAGGTCCAGGTCCAGGTCCAGGCACAGGTCCAGGTCCAGGTCCAGGTCCAGGCACAGGCACAGGCACAGGTCCAGGCCCAGGTCCAGGCACAGGTCCAGTCCTGAACGTCCACCATCCTGCAGGTTTTAGATGCATCCCTTCTCCAACACACCTGAATCACGTGAATGTCTCGTTACCGTCTGCAGAGCTGAGTGACGTGTGCGTGATGGAGTTCATGTGATTCAGGCGTGTTGGAGAAGGGATGCATCTAGAAGCTGCAGGATAGAAGCTCTGCAGGACCGGACTTGTACCCCCCCGATCTACAATTTCTCCCCATCAACCTCTAACTTTAACACGTCTGAATCAAACTGGAACAGTTAAAGCTGCTTGTGGTTTCCCACGCTGAGTCGTGTACTTATGTGTGTCATTCTTAATCTTTTTTCTTTTATAAAACAGTGTGCGTGTTGCCGCGGTAACGAGCTGGAATGTTTGCAATGAGGAGGAAAACCTCTGTGGAAGTCTGGGATGTTCGGAAAGGGCGTGTGCGCCTGCGTATGTGTGGAAAGTGAGAGGGAAAGAGGTATGTGTGTATTTTAGTGAGAACACCTCACCCGGATGAGAGCTGCCCTGACTGGAAAAGATAACACGAGGCTGGATTCCCCTTCTCCCAGCTGGAAACGAACACACACATGAGATAGAGAGCGTGCACGGTGTGTGTTCGCACGCACGTGCGTGTGCACGTAGAGAGCTGCAGAGTTTTACAGTAAAATCTGTAAATGTGCGAGATGGGAAACAAAGTTTTGCAGCGTGATTGGGGAGGGCTGAACATTATGAAAAATCTCTACTCCTGAAGTTATGGTGCGAGATTTGGTCCGATACCGGCTACATAGAGTATTTTGTCGATACCGATACCTTTTAATGAAGGTGTCAAAGTAAAGGATTAATCAGTGGAAGCAGCGTTATTTTTTAATGTAGAACAACTCATATTAAACATCTGAATTTGGCGTCGTCATGGCGACAGAAGCTGGTTTTGGGCACGTAGGTGCTTTGTCATGTCAGTTTCATTTATAACACATTTACAAGTGTTTTACAATCAAATAAAACCACAGAAACAGGAAAAACAACAAAATAAAACACAACGAAAGAATAAAATCATGAAATAAAAACTGATAAAAGATCCGGTTGAAGTGACTCTGGTGGACCAAATCCACCAAAAGCCATTTATCCTCCTTATTTATAAAGATTCTTACATGTCGAGGACGACCCGTCTGATGTATGACACGTTCCGTCCCGCCAGGAGCGTTTCAGACACGAACGTCTCTAAAACGGAGCATTTATATCATTTTACATGATATTTCTTGCATAAGAAAAATGATCTGTCACAGGGGAGGACAGGGGGGGAGGAAGTGACATACTTACGTTTACAGGAAGTAAACAAACTCTGCTTCCTGCTTCGTTTCTTTTCCACTACAACATGAAAAACCACAGAAGAAGAAGCATTTTCACTGGATGTGGATTCTAGTTGTGAAGCAGCAGCTGGTCTCTAGCTACTACTTCACTTTCACCTGAACACACTCGCTTTATTTATATTTGCTTCATATGGTTGTCATGGAGACAGGACGAGGGAACGAGCATGTGCAGAACGACTGGAACTAACTTAAAGCAGAATGAAGGTTTATATGATAGAGGAATTATTTAATTCTGAATTAAAAGTGGAATAAACCAGAAACTTACTTCAGAACTAAGTGTTTACATGGTCATTTCTATCTCTTTAAAGTGGATTTAACTTTTATTTCGAATTTAAGAGGAATTAAAACTCAAGTAAACGTGGCCAGTGATGAGACGGCCATGTCTGTCCCATAGTGATGATGTCATCAGCAGAATCTCTGCTTTCATGACTCATTGTTTGTGAGTAGAAATGATCTGAAGCTCTAAGGTGGACAGTGTTGTTCTCATATAACTGCTGCTGCTTGGGGGAGTCTTTTAGCAGAGTTTCTCCCCGTCACGTTGCTATGCTACGTTAGCATGTTGCTATGCTACATGTTAGCATTGCTGCTTGCTGGTGTCTGCATGTATCTCATGCTGCAGAAGATCATGTACAGCACATAAGCAGACTGAAACACTTGAAGGAAATCAGCTCTGAACATCTTATTTACGTGATTCCCCTGAAGGCCTCGTTCTGTTTTCACCTTTTCTGCACGTGGCCAGGTGGACCAGCATTGTGGACGTCTTCTCCCTCTAAGTTGTGTTTCCTGAAATCGACTTCTTTCCTGTTTTTTGTGACCTTCAATGCCATCTGCCAGCTTCTAAACTCCCAGCTGAATGACCTGAAACCAGCCTGGTGTGTGTCTTCTACTAACTGACCTCCACTCGTTAGAAACCCAGGTACAACATGGATATAGTCGGATTTAACAACGTTGTCAGCGTAGCTGCATCTGGTTGGACACAAGCTCGGCCTGGACACCTCAACTCTTGTTGAACCCATAGATCAGATGATGTATTTGGGGGAATGTGTGTGTGAAAAGGAGGGGGGGGGGGTTCTCTTCCCCTCATTGCTGCAGGATGTCAGGCTCTGTCTTCTATACCCCCACTGCTTCCTGTTTCCTGTCTCTGCAGGAAGTAGCTCTGTGTTCACTTCCTGTGATAGGGGGCTGCTCAGGACAGGAATGGAGAGGAGCTTTGTTGCGTTAACAGCTTGGCAGAACTACGCCAGGACACATGAAACACTGCTCTGAGCTGAGCAACAGGATGGAAAAGTAACAAAAATTCACATGAAAGCTAAACATCAAGAGGTACATGACATGAAGGGAAAGGAGGGAGGGATGCACCTCAAGAGAGGCTGAATCTTTTTATCTCTTCCCATCATTCTCTTATATCCCTGCTCCTACTTTTCTTTCCCTCTTCTGTCTCTTCATTTACTGTCATTTGTTTAATTACTCCTTGTTTTCGTCACTTAATGTTCTTTAAAAATATGGTAAACAAATATGACTCATGTCCTTTTTAAGAGTTGGTGATGTGACTGTAGGTTGCAGTTCCTCTACTCTTAAAGGCTCATTTATGTTTCCTTTCACGCATGTAAACCGAAACATTTGTTTTAAGTATTGTAAATCCTCACCTTCCTTGCAGGGGCAATTCAGGAGGGGGGAGGGGGGGGGGTCCCAGGGTGGCCCAGTGCCACCCACATGCCCTGAACACTCACACAGCCTTATTTCAAAAGTTTGCACAATTTCTACAGTTTTTTCCTGGTCTTCATTCTTCTTCTGCAGTTTCCCTTCCCGTTCCTCTTCTTCTTCTCTGGTTTGTTTCTTCTCAGCACGGCCACCGCGGTTTCTGGTGGTATTACTCCGTCTTCTGCGTCGAGGAGCCTGAAAACGCACCAAGTTACACGCATTACCGACGCAGGAAACTGACGAAACTGTGCATAAATGAGCATAAATGGGCCTTAAAGGATCATTTATGTAAGGACTAAACAACGAGGACCCGTGCATTATACGGTTTTAAATTAACGATGCAGAGTTCTCAAACACCAAGTAGCAAAGGGCATTAAAACCATTTAATGCATGGTCCGAGTTGTTTAATCCGCTTATATCATGGTCCCAAACAGTAAACATTTCATAACAAACCCTAACAGTAGGCTTTGACCCCCCTGCGGCCATCCCGTGCTAAGGGGCAGAGTCGGAGGCATTCATTGATCGGTGTGTTACAAACGTCAGAGATGTGGTTTCGACCCTGCATACTTATGAATAATTATAACCATGGACATTCGTATGAAAATAAATGGACAGGTGCCATGCATTTACACAGGGACAAGGCATTTATGTTAAATCTGTATTTTTAATATGTTCGAAATAAAATTGAATTGAACACAAGAAGTAAAAACAGACAAAACCGTGAAAATTTCAGTGTATCGAGTTTGAAATTGCATTTTGTGGCCACCAGATGGCACTGTGGCAACGTGCTCCGAACGTTTTAAAAGATTGCTTCATTTTCCGGAACAATGGGCTTGTTGCACAACTCCACTACTTCCTGAACTTAATACAGCTCCTTTGTTTCCTGTCTCTCATTACTGGACAACCTCATTAATCCAGGTGTGTCTGACCTCAGTTACCACCATGACAACGGCCAGACACACCTGGATTAATCAGGTTGTCCAGTAATGACAGACAGGGAACAAAGGAGCTGTATTAAGTTCAGGAAGTAGTGGAGTTGTGCAACAAGCCAATTGCTCTAAACAATTCGATCTCTCAAATGTCCCATTTGTCCA
This sequence comes from Leptatherina wallacei, assembly GCA_028567055.1. Lineage (NCBI taxonomy): Eukaryota > Metazoa > Chordata > Actinopteri > Atheriniformes > Atherinidae > Leptatherina > Leptatherina wallacei. The sequence goes on along the minus strand of JAOXYM010000014.1, from coordinate 979,238 downwards.
TCACTACCGATCATAATGTGATTTATCCAACTATACATTTGAAAACTCACCTTTCCTCAGATTCGAGCTTGAGTGTGGTAAGATGGCTGCCGGTGATGCCATTCGAAACTCCGCCATGAAGCATCTAGCCTTTATTAAGAAGATATAGCTGTGATGTCTTTAATGGCTGCACGGACCATAAATATTCATCTTTGTTCCTCTCTCTGGTCATATGTGAGCTATACTGCTCAACACTGCCCCCTGTGTGTTTCTGGTGGTACTACACCGTTTACTTGATGCATCCACAAGAGCTCTGGAAACGGACCAAGTTACGCATGTAAAGACAGAAAAGATTCATAGGGTTTGTTTCTGCAACTCGGTCAGACAGTCCGGTTGGATCTATGAATATGCTAATGAGCTCCGCCCACAGTCAAACCTCTCAGTATTTCCTGAAAATCTTCTCTGTTCGTCTGACGCTAAAGATCAGACGGGGCTGATAACTCAGTCCCTGTGGGCGAGAGTCATGAGTTGTCTTCCTGGATCTCATCGACTTTCCGTCCATGGAAGACACAGCCAGCCATTCTCAGACAGGAAAGTGGGTTTTACTACATAAACGGTGACACAGCCTGGAAATACAGACAGTTTGGGGTCGGTTGCTGCCTGAGGCTTGTTTCCCTGGCAACATTAGTTGGAAAAGAAATACAACTTGTCCTCTCATATACTCATGATGTCTTTCAGATAAATTCCTGGAACAACGTCAGTCTTCATTAAAGGTTTAGTTGCATAGGAAGCTGTTCTGGGGTGGAAACGAGGCCGAAACAAAGCTGTGCATTGCTTGGTCCTGGTCAGCCAGACTGGGAGCTTTAGTAGTCTGCTGGAACACTATCAGCTCTCAGTGGACATATCAGACATGTCTTCTCACTGTTAGGTCTGAAGCTAAATGTATGGAGACAAAATACTTTCACAATGGTTTCAAATGTGTCGAACAATTTGTTTTAGTAACTTTTTGACAGCCCTGTTATCGCTATTGGTATCGACTAGGGGTGTAATGGTACATAGCTATCTGTATTTGGATTTACCGAGTTCCCACATGGAAAAGTACTGACCGTAGGCGAGCGGACATTGTGGCTAGCAACAGTTTTAAGGAGAAACCAGAGCTTGAAGACCCTCTTCCGTCAGTTGCCGGGTCAATGATGTAAATGGACAAAGACAAGTGGATAAGACAAAAACAGTCTGCTGGACTTGAGCTGTGTCCGTTCTCCCTTTAGGCCCCGCCCCATGTGGCCCCGCTCCGTGTAGCCCCGCCCCCTTCACCTACGGTGTTTAAGGACTTTTTTATATTAATATTCTCTTTAACGATAAACTATAAAGTAAATAAAACGTAAAATGGTTGAAGCGTTTTCACTTTGAATCCAGACTCTGTCTGAAAATGTTTTATTAACCAAACATGTCAAAGCCTTGCAACCAATCCTGTTATCTTTATCTTTTACAGCGTACATGCAATTAAAGTTTTGTTTTAAAAAAAAAACATTGAACTGCGGATTAGATGAATATTTGTACGAGTTTGTGTGAATTAGTTTTATTTTTTAGCTGAACCATCCCTCCCTCCCCTTCGATATACATGTGCAGATACTGTTAATTAGAATATGGGGAGAGAATCTCTATTTATTTGTCTTTTATTGGAGAATTTACTGCAAGCTGTTTTTTGTTTCATTTTGGATCCTTCCATTGGGGTACCAGTCTAACCGATCCAACCCAGACGGTAATCCAATGATTGGTTGGAAAAAAACATCACTTCCTGTGTGACCTGGCATTAAATCATAGCAGGAATGACTCCTTGTTTAGAGCAACAGATTTTATTTTTGTTGAGTAAATCTGTTTAAAATGTCGCTACGAAGCACTCGTCCATAGTTTGAGTTGTATTTTGGTTCTACTATAACAAAGGCGTCATACTGTTACGTAGCTGAGGCATCAATCGTTATCCGGCTGATACTCCGCCTCACAGGTAAGGTTACGGTTGATATTGAAACGCAACGAGATCAGTTAACTGTCCCGACCCTCACCGACGGTGGAAATAACCAACTCAGTCATACTCCAATTTGTGTAACGTTGGTCCACATCGCAAAATGTAGCAGTTTCACAGAAAGGGCTCTGAAATTGTAGCATTGCTAAGTTTCATTTTCCCAGTCATTTCTGCTGGCATACTTTAGATCATGTGACTGCCGAGTTTCTCCCCACGATGGACATTCCTTCAATTATTAGTGAAAATCGTAATATTTTGAAATAGATTGTTCTTTTAGCTTTGTTTTGATAACTTTCCGGGCGACAAATCTACACTATCTACACTAACATGTCATTTTCAGGCACAATGAACCTTTGTATATCACTATGAAATAACTGTGTTACCTTCAGTTGTTTTGAAAATGCTGTATATAAAATAAAACTCAAAATAAATTTTACTTGCAACGTGTCTGTATAAGACGCCTTGAAAATTGGCCTCTGTCTTTAAGATTCTCCAACCCTTTCTGACACGCCCCTTCAGTACGTTGCTGAAGCTGAGAGTGGAAGGGGGGGGGGGGGGGGGGGGGGGGGGGGGGGGGGGGGGGGGGGGGGGGGGGGGGGGGGGGAGAGGAGAGTAAAGATTGCTCTGCTGGAGCTGAGCTCAGCAAGGGAGGGGGAGGAGCTTTGCAGAACAGGAGGAGCTATGCAGTAGCAGCTGTTTTGGCTCCTCTCATTGGCTTCCAGAGGCAATTCAGGGATTTCTCAAATATGCGTGAATTAGTGAAAGCAACCTGCGGGTCATGACATGATAACATGATGAAATGCTAAAAAAAAAATTGTCAATTTTGTATGTTAATAATGAACGGGGGGGAAATTAATTAAAATGAAAATGTATTGATTTATAGAGCACTTTTAATACATATAAGCAACACAAAGTGCTTTCCATAAAAAACAAACAATAAATAGTTGTAAAATCACCCACCTAATCATACTCTCACTGACATACATTCATGCACACACAACATGCATTCAACCCCCCCAACCCCCACCCTTCTATCTCTTTTACTGAGCAAAAATTAAAAGAATTCAAAGAAATCTGGCTTGACACTGCAGTGAGGAAACAATATGTTGGGGATCCACTCACTCCAGGAGCCAGCCCACCAAAGACCACCGAGGCCGCCGCCACAAGGAACCGCCCAGATCAGGAGAGCCAGAGGTCCGCACCACAGCTATAAGGCTGCGGAGCAGGACCCCCGACCAACCAGAGGAAGGCAGTACTGAATACTGAATAATGTGTTGCAATTACACAATTTTAAGTGAGACTGGGTAGAAAATGAAGCTTTATTGTCCCAAAAAAAGAACCGAACCGTGACCTTAAAACCAAGGTACGTACCCAACCCTGATTTTGGCGAACTGTTACACCCCTAGTATCGACGCTAGTAGCCTGACTTGATAAAGGATCAATATCTTGCAGAAGGAAAAGAATGAAGAGATCTGCAGCAGCTCTGAAAGTGAAAGGTGTTTGGACTCTCAGCTGTAACTCACGACTGATGTTAGCTCCACCTTTTATCGTGTCTTTCTCCGGTAAATTCTCTCCTTCTCAGTCTTATCTTCGGCTTCTTTTTCGTTCTTTCTCATTCCTGCTCTCCGTCCTGCAGTCATGTCGCCTTTATTCTCCCTCCTCTGCTTCTCCCCTCCACACTGAGCCAAGGTGTGGGTGTTAAACCTCTGAGGTCTGCTGGTTTGGTGGCCTTGGCTTTGAAGGGCCTGTGGGTTGTGGGTTCAGATCCCGGGCAGGCCTAACCACTAACTTAGACTGGTGGAACTCATCTATCAGAGTGGAAACAGTCAAACCAGCCGAGCGCGTTGCCAGATTCTGAGTCAGCAGAAAATCCAGAGACTTGATTCTATTCTGGTCTTTAAAAGTCTGCTTTTCTGTTACGGCTCCGACACGAGTTGCATAATGATATAAAAATTTAGTTGGAAAGAAAGATTTTAATTATGAATCATGACTATTTTGTGTCCCATTCAAAGTTTTTCCTGATATAAATATCCTTCCAAACACAGCATTACTCAGGTTTGTTTGTTTTTTTAGGAATGGCTGTCGGAATCAGTGTTGCCAGATCTTGATCTACGACAACAAGCCCAAAGCCAGTGACTTGGTTCTTAAAATAGAAACACAAAGTTGCTTATGATAAGCAGACCTGGCAACTCCGGAGCTGAAGTGATGAATATATCGTGCTTTCAGGCTCCAATCTAAAGCGATCATTAAGTCTGAACATAACCAGACTTGTAAAATGCACATAAACCTGATAATCCAACTGGAATTACCAAGAAGTTGGAGGTCAAATGTTCTACAATCGTAAAGTTTTCCCTAAAAAGAGATAAGAACAAGTTTAAAAAGTCAAATGTGGGAAAAGCAGAGCAGTCAAAACAAAAACGAGATCCAAATGTAAGATGACAGCCTGCAAGAACAGATGAAGACATTTTTAGGGACTATGGACTCTCTGTGGTCCCTTATGTCTCTTTTTTTTACTTTATGTCTCTACTTTGACAAAAGTACCCGCGCTATTTAAGGATGATGGTCTCCAAAACTTTATAATTCAGTCTATTTATCTTTCTGGCTCTCCTGGTTTTCTTAAACCTACATGCACGTCTAAACATGGGGTTTACGAGAGCAGCGTTGATGTGGAAATCTCCTGAAATTAAACGGAATTTCAGCCCATTTTCATATATTTGTCTGTTGCTGGGGTTTTTTTTTTTGTGGCATTGTCACTATAACAGGCACTGACGCCGCGTGGGAGTGTGTGTGTGTGTGTTTGCATGCGCCATGGTGACCCAGCATGACACTGTAGTAAGCACCGCATATGGCTGCCAGCAGACAGAGAAAAGGAGTGTGGGAAAGTGAAGGAAGACAAAAAAAGAGAAAGGGAGGGAAAGGTGATAGCGGGAGGTGAGGTAAAAGTTTAAAAAAGGACAGAGAGAGTTTAAATTTAATGGAAATATTTTTTTTTTTTAAAAAGGAAGATCCACAGTCCACACAGGTGTCAGCGGTGGAATGAAATATTTTATCATTCTCCCATTAAAAGAATCACATGTTCAAGTCTATAAAGTCCAGTTAAGGTCAAATCACTCCGATTTAGTCTGGAATGTTATTAAATTCATGCCGTGTAAAAATTTGCAGACCTGAGGAAACTTGTTTTTTTTAGTTTTGAGGTAACATGTATGGCAACCCAAACCTGCCACTTGGTCAAATAAAAAATATTGACAAAGTATGTCATAATTATGAAGTTCAGAGTCATTATGAGATGAAAAATCCTGATTATGAGATCAAAAATCTTTTACTTTTTATCGACTTGTCTACACATGAGGTGTACAACTAGGACAAGCCACAACAGTATCAACCTTATTAGGAAAAAGTCATTACTCTGAGACAAAAAGAATTAATTATGAGATACGATTATGAAATTAAAAAAGTCATTACTATGAAAAAAAGTCTCAATTATGAGCTAAAAAGTCTTAATTATGAGACTCAGTCATAATTAAAGTATTAAAAACTAATGAGATTTTTTTTTTTAAATCACAATTTTATCTTAAAATAACTTTAAATCTCATTGAATCTCATAATTACGACTTTCTATTCTTCTTTATTCAAATTCCAATTTCAGAGGTAATAAAATAACAAAACAAAAAAAATTACATTTCCGGCGCCAGAAAAATACCGACTGTAAAGAAAAAAACTAACAGAAAACAAATTGTAGAATTATACCTTTACTTTTACGTGGGATCTTTGTTTTATTTCTTTTTGCCCCTTTTGTTTCCCTTACTCTAAGAAACAAAAACTTCCAAATGAATCCTGATGTAAGATTTCTTAACTATGATTAAAATATCTTTCATTTTTAAGCAATGAAACTTCATGTGAAGCCACGGCGTATTCCTTCCATGTCACATTAAAACTGTGAATAATCTTATTAATCTGTAATTTAAATATTTTCTCATTTTAAAGACATCTATTAAATATTCAAACCTCATCCTTCAAGGGGCAAAAAAGTATCGGTGTCGATGAGAAAGTACTATAACCTAATGGTATGGTAATGTAAGTATGGCCCATCTTCACGCACGTAAACCGAAGACGTCTGGAAACCTGGAGCTGGAAACGATATTCCGCTCCGTGCAATGACCACGTCAACGATGAGACCTTTGATTCATTTCTGGGACTTTCCCGGGACTTCCGGGATTCTCTTGAGTATGGAGGCCAACCAGGGCGCGCCATGTTCCCGGTACGCCTCCAGGTTGCGGGCGGGTTTATAATTACTGGTGGCTTTTTGAGAATATCGCCCCCTAGCAAGCAGTTGTTGTAACTGCATGACGTTGTTCATGCAAACCAAACCAAACGATGAAGTTTTCCTGAATTTCCGGCCGAATCAAATCCAGGTGTGAACGCTCCCTAAATCCTCTATTCTTCTTCCCCCTGGCTGACTTTTTGCACAGCGTAATCTCTCCATCTCCACCTCTTTCTGATACCAAATGAACCTCATCAGAAGTCTCTGCTTATCCATCACCAGCATCTGGACTCCAGTGGGGTCTCCGTAAATCCTTTTCCCACTAAGGTGATGCATCAGAGTCTGATCAGGTTTCAAATTCAGCTCCTCTACATCGATAAAGTTTGCTCCTGCTTCTCTACTGATGACTCCTTGAACTGATAAGAGGAAGGGAAACAAACTCTGAGCTGGTTCCTGCAGGAAAGGAGCATGAAACCTGAATCACAGCGAAGCTCATCCAGCACGGCCCAGATTTCCCTCTTCAGTCTTTCACCTTTCCTGTGACAACGTGGACGACTGACATGCGCCTCGCTGCTGTAAAACTGAATTATTACGGAGGAACAGTGACTCAGACAGACAGACAGACGGAGAAAGCAGAAAAAAATAGTGACACTGTTGATCTTTTTTAGGTCGTTCTTGTTATTGTTTTTCTCTTTCGTTCAGTTTTCCCCTTCTCAGGTTTCCCCCTCGCTACGTTTCCCAACATATCATTGGCCCGGCTTTGTGTGAGTGTGTGCGTGAGCGTCTGGAGCCATGGGATGGAGTGTGTGGTTACCCACTGGTGTGGCCAGGGACACAGGGGCACCTCGCTCTCTCTTGTCTGTCTATGGCTCTCTCTCTCTCTCTCTCTGTCATTTTCTGCTGCCTCTACATCTCTATGTGTTAGATTTGCAGAGGTCATCAGAATCCTGTGAAAACTTCCCATGGCTGAAATCCGCCAGGGAAAATGTTCATCCACACATAACACAACATTATTTACAAACTCCCCTTCCCCACTGGCTTGGCATTGATATTTTGGTTCATTCAGCAGGGATTACTACAGACTTTGCTGACTTTGGTGGGTCCGGATTGCTAAGACTTGGCCATGAGTTAGAAATGTACTTGAATGAAGATATTTGGCCTCAAGATCCAGATTCGGATTTACTTTTGACTTTTACTGAGCAAGCTCTGCGCTACTGTTCACACAAGAAGTGGGGATGAATTTATCTAACCGTATTTTAATCCTGTGTTGAGTCATAATGAAATTCTACGATCTCTTTCCACAGTTTCTTCATTAGAAGACGACTCTGGTGTCAAGCAAAGGCTCGGTAATAACTTGGGATGTGACCGAACAATTAACTAATTAAAACAACTTATAAAGCTGGTTGTTATATTGCTATTTGGACCCACATGTGACCCACATCTGCACATTTGGTTTGACCCATATTTGGCTTTGACTTATTGCGTTGACCCTATGTGAGGGTAGCTGCTGAAACTCAGCCACATAACCACCACATGTGGCCCACAACACACTTACCTTAACCTAAATCCAGACTGGCTAATGACATTTAGACCTAGTCTGGCCCACAACACATTTGCTTTATTCCAGGGGTGTCATTAGATGTTTCCCTGCTCCAACACACTTGATTCAAATTAAATGGCTAACAGCTTATTGCCAAGCATGAAGACCCATCAGTCCTTTCTTTTGCCCCTCCTTTGGTCCAGCATTATTATGTAAATTCAGTAATAGATTCATTTGAAAATAAAGAAAAACTATTTGAGTATCAAGAGGAGCCTTATATCCATGAAGTCTGATATCTGATATTTGATATACGATCCATAGAGCTTTGTCTCCTGAGCCAACAGTGTCGTTCCACAGCAGCTGATGACAGGAGTGTCATCACATGCCCCCCCCCCCCTAAATGTTCTAAGGATTTAAACCAGCAACCTTTCAAGCACAAGCATCCCATCCTGAGTTTCCAAACCCAAAAACCCCAAATGAACCCTCCGTTCTTCAGGTCTGAGACCATGAGAACCGCTAGCCCAAACTGCTGGAAGAAAGTTCCCTCCCAGAAGACCTCAAACTCCAGGTTTCTGTACAGTGAGGCTTTTCCAACACTCGCCGCCAAGAACCTGGAGACGGTAGTAGGCAGATGTCCAGGTCAAACTGAGGGGGACAGGAAAGGACACATAGATCCAGTTTTATATGCAAAGTTTAATACTTTTTGTTTACAGTGATCCCTCGCCACTTCGCGGTTCACTTATCGCGGATTCGCTATTTCGCGGATTTTCATAATGCATTTATTT